>JBBFKN010000011.1:4541759-4666875 GCA_039654755.1 Calcarius lapponicus | reverse complement strand
CCACTCAGCACCTGCTCAGCACCACTCAGTATCTGCTCAGGACCACTCAGTGTCTGCTCAGCACCACTCAATTTCTTCTCAGTATCTGCTCAGGACCACTCAGCACCTGCTCAGGACCACTCAGTATCTGCTCAGCACCAACTCAGTATCTGCTCAGGACCACTCAGGACCAACTCAGGACCAACTCAGGACCACTCAGTATCTGCTCAGCACCACTCAGCATCTGCTCAGCAGCAACTCAGGACCAACTCAGGACCACTCAGTATCTGCTCAGCACCACTCAGTATCTGCTCAGCAGCAACTCAGTGTCTGCTCAGCACCACCTCAGTGTCTGCTCAGTATCTGCTCAGGACCAACTCAGGACCACTCAGCACCTGCTCAGCACCACTCAGTATCTGCTCAGTATCTGCTCAGCACCACTCAGTGTCTGCTCAGGACCACTCAGCACCTGCTCAGTATCTGCTCAGCACCACTCAGTGTCTGCTCAGGAGCAACTCTGTATCTGCTCAGCACCACTCAGTATCTGCTCAGCAGCAACTCAGTGTCTGCTCAGTATCTGCTCAGGACCACTCAGCATCTGCTCAGCACCACTCAGTATCTGCTCAGCACCACTCAGGGTCTGCTCAGGACCACTCAGTGTCTGCTCAGCACCACTCAATTTCTTCTCAGTATCTGCTCAGCACCACTCAGCACCTGCTCAGCAGCAACTCAGGACCAACGCAGGACCAACTCAGGACCACTCAGTATCTGCTCAGCACCACTCAGTATCTGCTCAGCAGCAACTCAGTGTCTGCTCAGCACCACCTCAGTGTCTGCTCAGTATCTGCTCAGGACCAACTCAGGACCACTCAGCACCTGCTCAGCACCACTCAGTATCTGCTCAGGACCACTCAGGACCAACTCAGGACCAACTCAGGACCACTCAGTATCTGCTCAGCACCACTCAGTATCTGCTGAGCACCACTCAGCACCTGCTCAGCACCACTCAGTATCTGCTCAGGACCACTCAGTATCTGCTCAGCAGCAACTCAGTGTCTGCTCAGCACCACTCAGTATCTGCTCAGGACCACTCAGTGTCTGCTCAGCACCACTCAATTTCTTCTCAGTATCTGCTCAGGACCACTCAGCACCTGCTCAGGACCACTCAGTATCTGCTCAGCACCAACTCAGTATCTGCTCAGCAGCAACTCAGGACCAACTCAGGACCACTCAGTATCTGCTCAGCACCACTCAGTATCTGCTCAGCAGCAACTCAGTGTCTGCTCAGCACCACTCAGCATCTGCTCAGGACCACTCAGTGTCTGCTCAGCACCACTCAATTTCTTCTCAGTATCTGCTCAGGACCAACTCAGCACCATTCAGCATCTGCTCAGCACCATTCAACATCTGCTCAGCACCATCTCAGCACCACTCAGCACCTGCTCAGCACCACTCAGCGTCTGCTCAGGACCAACTCAGCATCTGCTCAGCACCACGCAGTGTCTGCTCAGCACCACTCAGTATCTGCTGAGCACCACTCAGCACCTGCTCAGCACCACTCAGTATCTGCTCAGCACCACTCAGTATCTGCTCAGGGTCTGCTCAGCACCACTCAGTATCTGCTCAGCAGCAACTCAGTGTCTGCTCAGCACCACTCAGTATCTGCTCAGGACCACTCAGTGTCTGCCTCAGCACCACTCAATTTCTTCTCAGTATCTGCTCAGCACCACTCAGTGTCTGCTCAGGACCACTCAGCACCTGCTCAGGACCACTCAGTATCTGCTCAGCACCAACTCAGTATCTGCTCAGGACCACTCAGGACCAACTCAGGACCAACTCAGGACCACTCAGTATCTGCTCAGCACCACTCAGCATCTGCTCAGCAGCAACTCAGGACCAACTCAGGACCACTCAGTATCTGCTCAGCACCACTCAGTATCTGCTCAGCAGCAACTCAGTGTCTGCTCAGCACCACCTCAGTGTCTGCTCAGTATCTGCTCAGGACCAACTCAGGACCACTCAGCACCTGCTCAGCACCACTCAGTATCTGCTCAGTATCTGCTCAGCACCACTCAGTGGTCTGCTCAGCAGCAACTCAGTGTCTGCTCAGTATCTGCTCAGGACCACTCAGCATCTGCTCAGCACCACTCAGTATCTGCTCAGCACCACTCAGGGTCTGCTCAGGACCACTCAGTGTCTGCTCAGCACCACTCAATTTCTTCTCAGTATCTGCTCAGCACCACTCAGCACCTGCTCAGCAGCAACTCAGGACCAACTCAGGACCACTCAGTATCTGCTCAGCACCACTCAGTATCTGCTCAGCAGCAACTCAGTGTCTGCTCAGCACCACCTCAGTGTCTGCTCAGTATCTGCTCAGGACCAACTCAGGACCACTCAGCACCTGCTCAGCACCACTCAGTATCTGCTCAGTATCTGCTCAGCACCACTCAGTGTCTGCTCAGGAGCAACTCTGTATCTGCTCAGCACCACTCAGTATCTGCTCAGCACCACTCAGTATCTGCTCAGCACCACTCAGTATCTGCTCAGCAGCAACTCAGGACCAACTCAGCACCACCTCAGTGTCTGCTCAGTATCTGCTCAGGACCAACTCAGCACCACTCAGCACCTGCTCAGCACCACTCAGCATCTGCTCAGCACCACTCAGCGTCTGCTCAGCACCACTCAGTATCTGCTCAGGACCACTCAGTATCTGCTCAGCATCTGCTCAGGACTACTCATCACCACTCAGTGTCTGCTCAGGACCACTCAGCACCTGCTCAGCACCACTCAGTATCTGCTCAGCACCACTCAGCGACTGCTCAGCACCACTCAATTTCTTCTCAGTATCTGCTCAGCACCACTCAGCATCTGCTCAGGACCACTCAGTGTCTGCTCAGCACCACTCAATTTCTTCTCAGTATCTGCTCAGGACCAACTCAGCACCATTCAGCATCTGCTCAGCACCATTCAACATCTGCTCAGCACCATCTCAGCACCACTCAGCACCTGCTCAGCACCACTCAGCGTCTGCTCAGGACCAACTCAGCATCTGCTCAGCACCACGCAGTGTCTGCTCAGCACCACTCAGTATCTGCTGAGCACCACTCAGCACCTGCTCAGCACCACTCAGTATCTGCTCAGCACCACTCAGTATCTGCTCAGGGTCTGCTCAGCACCACTCAGTATCTGCTCAGCAGCAACTCAGTGTCTGCTCAGCACCACTCAGTATCTGCTCAGGACCACTCAGGACCAACTCAGGACCACTCAGCACCTGCTCAGGACCACTCAGTGTCTGCTCAGCACCACTCAATTTCTTCTCAGTATCTGCTCAGGACCACTCAGCACCTGCTCAGGACCACTCAGTATCTGCTCAGCACCAACTCAGTATCTGCTCAGGACCACTCAGGACCAACTCAGGACCAACTCAGGGACCACTCAGTATCTGCTCAGCACCACTCAGTATCTGCTCAGCACCACTCAGTGTCTGCTCAGGGAGCAACTCTGTATCTGCTCAGCACCACTCAGTATCTGCTCAGCAGCAACTCAGTGTCTGCTCAGTATCTGCTCAGGACCACTCAGCATCTGCTCAGCACCACTCAGCACCTGCTCAGCAGCAACTCAGGACCAACGCAGGACCAACTCAGGACCACTCAGTATCTGCTCAGCAGCAACTCAGGACCAACTCAGCACCACCTCAGTGTCTGCTCAGTATCTGCTCAGGACCAACTCAGCACCACTCAGCACCTGCTCAGCACCACTCAGCATCTGCTCAGCACCACTCAGCGTCTGCTCAGCACCACTCAGTATCTGCTCAGGACCACTCAGTATCTGCTCAGCATCTGCTCAGGACTACTCATCACCACTCAGTGTCTGCTCAGGACCACTCAGCACCTGCTCAGCACCACTCAGTATCTGCTCAGCACCACTCAGCGACTGCTCAGCACCACTCAATTTCTTCTCAGTATCTGCTCAGGACCACTCAGTATCTGCTCAGCACCACTCAGTATCTGCTCAGTATCTGCTCAGACCACTCAGCACCTGCTCAGGACCACTCAGCATCTGCTCAGCACCACTCAGTGTCTGCTCAGGACCACTCAGTGTCTGCTCAGCACCACTCAGTGTCTGCTCAGCACCACTCAGCGTCTGCTCAGCACCACTCAGCGTCTGCTCAGGACCAACTCAGTATCTGCTCAGCACCACTCAGTATCTGCTCAGGACCACCCAGTGTCTGCTCAGCACCACTCAATTTCTTCTCAGTATCTGCTCAGCACCACTCAGCACCTGCTCAGCAGCAACTCAGGACCAACTCAGGACCACTCAGCAACCTGCTCAGCACCACTCAGCACCTGCTCAGCAGCAACTCAGGGACCAACTCAGCATCTGCTCAGCACCACTCAGCGTCTGCTCAGCACCACTCAGTATCTGCTCAGCATCTGCTCAGGACTACTCATCACCACTCAGTGTCTGCTCAGGACCACTCAGCACCTGCTCAGCACCACTCAGTACCACTCAGGACCAACTCAGCACCACTCAGGATCTGCTCAGCACCACTCAGCACCACCTTAGCACCTCCGTAGGGAACATGGGGAGCCCCTCACTCCTATTTTTATTTTCTATTGGATTGAGGGGTCGCTGACCTGTATTTTTAATTTTTTAATTTTTTTTTTAAATTTAATTTAAATTTTAATTTTAATTTTAGAGAGGATGGGGGTACCACACACCTGTAGAAGAGCACGTTGAGGGGGATGGTCCCGATGTGCCAGAGCGCGTGGGCGTCCAGCACCCAGAGCAGCGGGGGGAAGTCGAGCAGCTCGAGCAGCGCCAGCGCCTGCAGCAGCAGCACCGCGGCCGCGCATTTCCCACACGTGCGGGAGCCGCCGGCCCTGCCGCAGGCACCAGCGCAGCCACCACGCCACCGTCAGCATCCCTGCGACACGGGAAAACCGGGGGGAACAGCGGCACTGAGCGCTCGGGGGGTGGGCAAAGCACGGGGGGATTGCTGGGGGACAGAGAGGGGAGAGGGGGGTGTTCAAACCCCAGTCAGAATTCCTGGGGAAGGAGGGGAAATCAGGGACAGGGGGTGCTCAAACCCCTGTCAGAATTCCTGGGGAAACACTGGGGATCAGGGAGAGAGGGGTGCCCAAACTCTGTCAGAATTCCAGGGAAATCAGGAGAACACAGGGACAAAACCCCAGTCAGAATTCCTGGGGAAATGGGGAGGATCGGGGACAGGGGGTGCCCAAACTCTGTCAGAATTCCTGGGACAATAAGGTGAGGATTAGGGAGAGGTGGGTGCCAGACTCTGTCAGAATTCCAGGGAAAACAATGGCACAGGGGGTGCCCAAATTCTGTGAGAATTGCTGGGAAAACAATGGCACAGGGACAAAACCCTGGTTAGAATTCCTGAGGAAACAGGGAGGATCAGGGACATGGGGTGCCCAAACTCTGAAAGAATTACTGGGGAAACAGGGAGGAATCGGGGACAGGTGGGTGCCCAAACTCTGTCAGCATTCCTGGGAAATCAGAACACAGGGACAAAACCCCAGAATTCCTGAGGAAACAGGGAGGATCAGGGACAGGTGGGTGCCCAAACCCCTGAGAAAAACTCCACGAAAATGGGGACCCCAGGGACGCGGGGACACCCAAACCCCTGCTCAGCATTCCTGGGAAAATGGGGCTCAGGGACAGGGGGGGCTCAGAGTGACCCCTGACACAGCCCCAGTCCATCCCAGTGCCCTCCCAGTCCATCCCAGTCCCTCCCAGTGCCCCCAGCCCACCAGCAGCAGCGTTGGCCACCAGGTTGTAGCCGTAGTCGAAGCGCACGAGGCTCAGGTAGGAGATGTGGCCGGCGAGGAAGAGGAGGAGGAAGGCTCTGAAGATGCTGATTAAGGCTGGCGCGTGCAGCCCCAGCGTCCTGTGGGCAAGGGGCATGCTCAGGGTGCTCCCAGTATGGCCCAGCACCTCCCAGTATGGTCCAGGGTCCTCCCAGTACGGCCCAGGGTCCTCCCAGGTGCTCCAGTGATGCCCAAACTGGCCCAAGAGAGGCCAGCACCCTCCCCAGTACAGCCCAGTGCCTTCCAGTATAGCCCAGTGCCTCCCAGTACAGCCCAGTGCCTCCCAGTACAGCCCAGTGCCTCCCAGTACACTCCCAGTCTAGCTGTAGCCAGCCCCAGTGTTCCCCAGTCCCCCCCCAGTGCCCCCCAGTTTGCCCCAAGTGCCCCCCAGTCTGACCCCAGTTTGCCCCAGTGCCCCCCAGTGCCTCCCAGTTTGCCCCAGTCCATCCCCAGCGCCCTCCAGTTTGTTCCAGCCCCCCCCAGTTTGCCCCAGTGCCCCCCAGTCCAACCCCAGTTTGCCCCAGTGCTCTCCAGTGCTCCCCAGTCCACGCCCAGTGCCTCCCAGTTTGCCCCAGTCCATCCCCAGTCCCCCCCAGTTTGCCCCAGTCCATCCCTGTCCCCCCCAGTTTGCCCCAGTGCCCCCCAGTCTGGACCCCAGTTTGCCCCAGTGCCCCCCCAGTGCTCCCCATTCCATGGCCAGTGCCTCCCAGTTTGCCCCAGTCCATCCTCAGTCCCCCCAGTTTGCCCCAGTCCATCCTCAGGGCCCTCCAGTTTGCCCCAGTCCATCCCCAGTCCATTCCCAGTGCCCTCCAGTTTGCCCCAGTGCCCCCCAGTTCACCTCCAGTTCCTCCCAATCCATCCCCAGTGCCCCCCAGTCTGCCCCAGTCCCCCCCAGTTCATTCCCAGTTTGCCCCAGTCCCCCCCATTTCACCCCAGTTTGCCCCAGTGCCCCTCAGTTTGCCCAGTCCTCCCCAGTTTGCCCAGTTTGCCCAGTTCCCACCTGACGCAGCACAGGTACACGGAGTGCAGGATGACGGCCGAAGCGCAGAAATAATCCAGTTTCTGTGGGATTTGGGATGGGGAAATTGGGGAGGGGGCCTAGAACAGGACCCCCCAGGGGCTTGGGGACACTCTGGGGGTGTCACCCCGGGGCCTTGGGGACACTCTGGGGGTGTCACCCCGGGGCTTGGGGACACCCTGGGGGTGGCACTGCCTCACCTCCGTCAGCGCCGTGTCCCTGGTGTGGAACACGGTGGACCAGAACCAGGCGTTTAAGGAGACCTGGAAAAGGGGGAAATTTGGGATTTCTGGGGTGGGGCAGGGTCCCCCCACCCCCCGGGTCAGGACCCCCTCAAATGGGGGATGAGGGGGATGGGAATGGGGTGGGAGGGGTGGAAGGGAAAGGGGGAAACAAAAGGGAAGAGGAAAAAGGGGAAGGGGGGAAAAGGGAAGGGGGAAAGGGGGAAAAGAGTGGAAATGGGAAGGGAGAAGGAAGAAAAAGGAAGGAGGGGAGGGGGAAGGAAAAGAAAGGGGAAGGGAAAAGGAAAAGGGAGCTAAAGGAGGGGGAAAGGGACAGAAAAGAGAAGGAAAAGAGAGGGAAAGGAGAGGGGAAAAGGGAGAGAAAGGGAGGGGGAAAGGATGGGAAAAAGGGAGGGAAAAATGGAGGGAAATGATGGGAAAGGCTGGGAAAAGGATGGAAAAGGGAGGGAGATGATGGGAAAAGGGAGGGGGAAATGGAGAGGAAAAAAGGGAGAGGAAAAAAGGGGAGGAAAAAAGGGGAGGAAAAAAGGGGAAAAGGATGGGAAAGGGGAGGGGAAAGATGGGAAAAAGGAGGGAAAAGTTGGGCAAAGAGAGGGAAAGATGGGGGAAAAAAGGGAGGGAAAAAAGGGAGGGAAATGATGGGAAAAGGGAGAGGAAAAAAGCGGAGGGGAAAAAAGCAGAGGGGAAAAAAGGGAGAGGAAAAAAAGGGGAGGAGGGAAAAAGGGGAAAAGCATGGGAAAGGGGAGGGGAATGATGGGAAAAAAGAGGGAAAAGTTGGGCAAAGGGAGGGGAAAGATGGGCAAAGGGAGAGGAAAAAAAGGGAGGGAAAGGGAGGGAAAAAAGGGAGGGAAATGATGGGAAAAAGATGGGAAAAGGGAGAGGAAAAAAGGGGAGGGGAAAAAAGGGGAGGGGAAAAAGGAGAAAAGCATGGGAAAGGGGAGGGGAATGATGGGAAAAAGGAGGGAAAAGTTGGGCAAAGGGAGGGAAAAGATGGGGAAAGGGAGGGGGAAAAAAGGGAGAGGAAAAAAGGGGAGGGGGAAAAAAAAAGGGGCAAAGGATGAGAAAGGGGAGGGGAACGACGGGCAAAGGGAGGGCAAAGGAGCTCGGGGGGCAGCAGCAGGGCTCACCCAGGCGAAGGCGGTGCAGGTGGGGTAGGTGGGCGCGGCGGGGGGCACGGCCGCGCGGTACCGCAGCAGCATCACCAGGCTGGCCAGGCCGTTCAGCAGCGAGGCCAAGGCCGAGGCCGGCTCCTGCACGAACAGGAACCGCGAGAACGGCCACTGGGGATGGGGGGGTCAGTGGGCACGGGGGGGGATCCCCGAGTGCCCCCCAGCCCCGGCCGGAGCCGCCGCGCTGACCTTGCCGTGGAACTGGGGCACGCGGTGCCCGCCCTGCTGGTACAGCCGCACCGTCAGCCACATGCACTCGTACTGGCACTCATCGCGGCACGTCCAGCCTGGGGGGCACGCCAGTGTGAGCCAGGGCCTCCCAGTATGAGCCAGGGCCTCCCAGTATGCACCAGTGCCTCCCAGTATGAGCCAGGGCCTCCCAGTATGAGCCAGTGCCTCCCAGTATGCACCAGTGCCTCCCAGTGTGAGCCAGTGCCTCCCTGTGTGAGCCAGTGCCTCCCAGTGTGAGCCAGTGCCTCCCAGTGTGAGCCAGTGCCTCCCAGTATGCACCAGTGCCTCCCAGTGTGAGCCAGGGCCTCCCAGTATGAGCCAGTGCCTCCCAGTATGCACCAGTGCCTCCCAGTATGAGCCAGTGCCTCCCAGTGTGAGCCAGTGCCTCCCAGTGTGAGCCAGTGCCTCCCAGTATGCGCCAGTGCCTCCCAGTATGAGCCAGTGCCTCCCAGTATGCACCAGTGCCTCCCAGTACGCACCAGTGCCTCCCAGTACACACCAGTGCCTCCCAGTATGAGCCAGTGCCTCCCAGTATGAGCCAGTGCCTCCCAGTGTGAGCCAGTGCCTCCCAGTATGAGCCAGGGCCTCCCAGTGTGAGCCAGGGCCTCCAGTCTGCACCAGTGCCTCCCAGTATGAGCCAGTGCCTCCCAGTGTGAGCCAGTGCCTCCCAGTATGAGCCAGTGCCTCCCAGTATGCACCAGTGCCTCCCAGTATGAGCCAGTGCCTCCCAGCATGCACCAGTGCCTCCCAGTATGAGCCAGTGCCTCCCAGTGTGAGCCAGTGCCTCCCAGTGTGAGCCAGTGCCTCCCAGCATGCACCAGTGCCTCCCAGTATGAGCCAGTGCCTCCCAGTATGAGCCAGTGCCTCCCAGTATGCACCAGTGCCTCCCAGTATGCACCAGTGCCTCCCAGTGTGAGCCAGTGCCTCCCAGTATGCGCCAGTGCCTCCCAGTATGAGCCAGTGCCTCCCAGTGTGAGCCAGTGCCTCCCAGTATGAGCCAGGGCCTCCAGTATGAGCCAGGGCCTCCCAGTATGAGCCAGTGCCTCCCAGTATGCGCCAGTGCCTCCCAGTGTGAGCCAGTGCCTCCCAGTATGAGCCAGGGCCTCCCAGTATGAGCCAGGGCCTCCCAGTATGAGCCAGTGCCTCCCAGTATGCGCCAGTGCCTCCCAGTATGAGCCAGTGCCTCCCAGTGTGAGCCAGTGCCTCCCAGTATGAGCCAGGGCCTCCCAGTGTGAGCCAGTGCCTCCCAGTATGCACCAGTGCCTCCCAGTATGAGCCAGGGCCTCCCAGTATGAGCCAGGGCCTCCAGTATGCGCCAGTGCCTCCCAGTACACACCAGTGCCTCCAGTCTGCACCAGTGCCTCCCAGTATGAGCCAGTGCCTCCCAGTGTGAGCCAGGGCCTCCCAGTGTGAGCCAGTGCCTCCCAGTATGCACCAGTGCCTCCCAGTATGAGCCAGTGCCTCCCAGTGTGAGCCAGTGCCTCCCAGTATGAGCCAGTGCCTCCCAGTATGAGCCAGTGCCTCCCAGTGTGAGCCAGTGCCTCCCAGTGTGAGCCAGGGCCTCCCAGTATGCACCAGTGCCTCCCAGTGTGAGCCAGTGCCTCCCAGTATGCACCAGTGCTCCCAGTGTGAGCCAGTGCCTCCCAGTGTGAGCCAGGGCCTCCCAGTGTGAGCCAGTGCCTCCCAGTATGCACCAGTGCCTCCAGTGTGAGCCAGGGCCTCCCAGTGTGAGCCAGTGCCTCCCAGTGTGCACCAGTGCCTCCCAGTATGAGCCAGTGCCTCCCAGTACACACCAGTGCCTCCCAGTATGCACCAGTGCCTCCCAGTATGAGCCAGTGCCTCCCAGTGTGAGCCAGGGCCTCCCAGTATGCACCAGTGCCTCCCAGTATGAGCCAGGGCCTCCCAGTATGAGCCAGTGCCTCCCAGTCTGCACCAGTGCCTCCCAGTGTGAGCCAGTGCCTCCCAGTATGCACCAGTGCCTCCCAGTATGAGCCAGGGCCTCCCAGTATGAGCCAGGGCCTCCCAGTATGCACCAGTGCCTCCCAGTGTGAGCCAGTGCCTCCCAGTATGAGCCAGTGCCTCCCAGTGTGAGCCAGGGCCTCCCAGTATGAGCCAGTGCCTCCCAGTATGCACCAGTGCCTCCCAGTGTGCACCAGTGCCTCCCAGTCTGCACCAGTGCCTCCCAGTGTGAGCCAGTGCCTCCCAGTGTGAGCCAGTGCCTCCCAGTATGAGCCAGGGCCTCCCAGTATGAGCCAGTGCCTCCCAGTGTGAGCCAGTGCCTCCCAGTATGCACCAGTGCCTCCCAGTGTGAGCCAGTGCCTCCCAGTATGCACCAGTGCCTCCCAGTATGAGCCAGGGCCTCCCAGTATGAGCCAGGGCCTCCCAGTGTGAGCCAGTGCCTCCCAGTGTGAGCAGTGCCTCCCAGTATGAGCCAGTGCCTCCCAGTATGCACCAGTGCCTCCCAGTATGAGCCAGTGCCTCCCAGTGTGAGCCAGTGCCTCCCAGTATGAGCCAGTGCCTCCCAGTGTGAGCCAGTGCCTCCCAGTATGAGCCAGTGCCTCCCAGTGTGAGCCAGTGCCTCCCAGTATGCACCAGTGCCTCCCAGTACGCACCAGTGCCTCCCAGTACACACCAGTGCCTCCCAGTATGAGCCAGTGCCTCCCAGTGTGAGCCAGTGCCTCCCAGTATGCGCCAGTGCCTCCCAGTCTGCACTACTGGAGTGCCCCGGCCCAGTGCAGGGCAGGAGGAGCAGGTGGGGTTCACCCCCTGGCACTGGGGACACCCCCAGCATCACCCAGGGATTCCCAGTTCAGCCCCAGTACAGCCAAACAAGGCTCCCCAGCGCCTCCCAGTCTGCACCAGCGCCTCCCAGTACGCACCAGTGCCTCCCAGTAGCCACCACAAGAGTGCCCCAGCCCAGCTCAGGGCAGGGGGAGCAGGTGGGGTTCACCCCCTGGCACCCCCAGCCTTGCTGAACAACCTGGGAGCACACCCAGCTGTCGCCATGGTGACCAGCAGCATGGACCAGTAGCTCCCAGTATGGCCCAGTGACCCTCCAGTATGGCCCAGTGACCTCACTTCATAGTCCAGCATGGCCTGGGGCGCACCGGGGCAAACCACCATGACCCAGTATGGCCCAGTGATCCCCCAGTATGGCCCAGTGACCCCTCAGTATGGCCCAGTGATCCCCCAGTATGGCCCAGTGACCCCTCATTATGGCCCAGTGACCCCCCCCAGTATGGCCCAGTGACCCCCCCAGTATGGCCCAGTGATCCTCCAGTATGGCCCAGTGATCCCCCAGTATGGCCCAGTGATCCCTCAGTATGGCCCAGTGATCCCCCAGTATGGCCCAGTGACCCCCCAGTATGGCCCGGTGACCCCCCAGTATGGCCCAGTGATCCCCCAGTATGGCCCAGTGATCCCCCAGTATGGCCCAGTGACCCCTCAGTATGGCCCAGTGATCCCCCAGTATGGCCCAGTGACCCCCCAGTATGGCCCAGTGATCCCCCAGTATGGCCCAGTGACCCCCCCAGTATGGCCCAGTGACCTCGCTTCATAGTCCAGCATCTCCCAGTATGACCCAGTGACCCCTCAATATGGCCCATGACCCCCCCAGTATGGCCCAGTGACCCCACTTCACAGCCCAGCACTTCCAAGTATAGACCAAAACCAGCCCAGTATCCACCAGCACGACCCAGTGACAACCAGTACAGGCCAAGTGATCCTTAACGCAGCCCCAGCGTGCCCCAGTATCACCCAGCGCCTCCCAGTTCAGCCCCAGTCCCCCACACCGGGGGCGTGGCTTCAGAGGGGGCGTGGCCATAGAGGTGCGGCCGGCCCATAGGGGGCGTGGCCTCTGGATCCGCCAGCCAATGGGCGCGCGGGGGGGCGGTACCTGTCAGGCCCATGTAGAGCGGCTGCCGGGCGCGGAAGTGCCGCAGTGCCGCTCCCGAGCAGTTCTGCCGCTCGCAGCGGCTCAGGCACTCTCGGTACAGCGGTTCCCGGTCCCCCTGCGAGCCCTGGGCCGGGCCCGGTACTGCCGCCGCCATGAGAAGCAGCAGCAGCAGCAGCGCGGCCCGAGCCGCCATCGCCGCCCGGCCCGGCCGCTTCCGGCCCGCCCCGGAGATGGGGGTGGCGCGGGGCACTGTGGGATATACCGCCCCCAGCGGCCGCGGGAGGCGATGGGATATAGTCCCCGGGCGGAAGGATCATGGGATGTATCCCCCCGTGGACACTCTGCAGAGGCTCATGGGATATATCCCCCCATAGGGCCCGGGGATCCCGGGCAATGCGGGGACCCTCCGGGGACCCTCCGGTGTCCTGCGGGGCTCGGGGGCAGTTCAGGGTCCGTGGGCAGCGCGGCTTGAGGAGCTGAGCGGTGCCGGTCATGCGGGACCCCCGGCAGCGGCCTGGCCTGCGGTGACAGTGATGTGCTGGATCCCCATTGCTGTCCCCCCCAGAGGGGACCCCAACACCGAGTGTCCGCTCTTTGGGGGCTCCTCCCTCGTGGCAGCCTCGGTGGCACATGTGGAAGCACAGGCTGGAGTGACCAAGGGTACAGGGGGGGACAGAACCTGCCCCGTGTGGGGGTCACATCCTGGCCCCCCCATCCCAGCTGCTCCCGGCTCTGCCCGGCCGGGGGATTCGGCTGGGGTCACCCCCATGTGTGGGGGTCCCCACTTGTGGAGGACCCCCCCCATCCCAATTCCCTGTGTGCCCAGGGCAGCAGGTGAAGGTGGAACAGGTGGGGGACAGGTGCCAGCTCTTGGTCACCCCATCGGGGACCCGTCAGGCGCTGCTGGACTGTCCCCGTCCCCCAGGACAGCCCCCAGCCCCCCGCACCATTCCCGGTGCCAGGGGTGCCAGGGAACCCCGAACAACCCCCCACCCCTGGGATTGACCCCCCAAACCCACGAGTGGCGTTTCTGTCCCATTCCCCCACACGAGTGACAGCCACACCCCCAGGTGAGGGGACAGGGATGGAGGTCGTGTCCTCCAACCCCCCATTCAGGCGACCCCCGCCCCCCGGGACCGCAGCGGGACCCCGGCATGGGGAGCACCGGGGAACGGGAACGGGGCGCTCCGGGATGGGGGGGATGGACCGGGGGGGCTTCGGGGTTCCTGCTGCTCCGGGGGGGTGGAAAGTGGGATCGGAGCCCCCCGGGCAGTGGGGAGGGGGCACCCGCTGGTCCCGGGGATGGGAAGGGCGAGCGGGGGGGTTCCCGGTGGACGGACGGCGGTGATTCCCAGAAGGGGGGGGGGTCCGGGGCGGGACATTCCCGGTGCTCCGGGAGGTTGGACGGGGGTTGGGGGGGGGGGGGTCTGTCCTGGTCCGGGCCGGCGGGAGCGCGCGGGGGCGGCGGGAGCGCGCGGCGCGCCCTCGCCCGGGGCCAGGACCGGGATCGGGATCGCGAGGCGGAGCCCGGGAGCGGCGGGAGGCGGCGGCTCCGGCTCCGCAAACTTTCCCGGAGAGGCGGCGGCGGGGCCATGGGCCGCGGCCCGCGCTGAGCACCATGATCGCGGCCGGGGGCTGCCTCGGCGCCGCGCTGCTCCCGCTGCTGCTGCTGCTGGCCGCCCGCTGCCCCCCCGCCGCCGCCGAAGGTGGGTCCCACCGGGGGACACCGGGGACACCGGCACTCGGGGGGACTCCGGCCCCGCGCGGCGACTTCGCGTAAAGTTTTGCACGGGACCGAGCGGGACCGGGGGGGCACCGAGAGGGCGAACCGGGCAAGGGAGGGGGGTGGGGGGGGACACGAGGGGCGTGACCGAGAGGGCACCGGGGGGACATCGGGGTGGGACCGAGTGGAAAACCGGGAGGGGACGGCGGGGGGAACCGAGGGAGCAGCGGGAGGGGACGGTGGCGGCCTCGAGTTGCGAACGAGGGGGGCACCGGGGGTGGGACCGGGCAGCTCTGGGGGGCATCGGGGTGAACCGGGGGCTGCGCGGTTGGAAGGGACGGGACCGCCTCCCCCGGTCCCCCCGCTGCCCCCTGGGTGCCCCCGGTTCTCCGCGCCGCGGGCAGCGCGACCCCGGTGTCCCCGCGGCCGCCAGGACCGGGGGCCGAACTGGTGCGGACTGGGAGGCGCTGGGGCCCAGCGGGAGGCCCTGCCCGCTGCACCCCGGTCCCCCCGAGCCGCACGATTCCCGGGAGGGATTTAGGGGCTCCGGTAGAGCCCGCAGCGGAGACCCCCACCGGGGGAGGGTACCGCCGGGAGAAGCGGGAACGGGGGCCCCCAACTTGTGGGGGTTCCCTTCCCGTGGGCATCGGGAGCGGCTGGCTGGCTGGGTGGGTGGGTGGGTGCGTCCCCGTCGCTCCCATCCACATTCTCGACGTGCCGCACCCAGCCCAGCCCCGGGGGGAGCGGGGAGCCCGGCCCGGCAGCCCCCGGGCCTCGGCCGCGCTCGGCGGCGGGGCTGGCAGGAACGGGGCCAGCAGGGCATGGGGCTGGTGGCCCCAAAGTGGGCACGGGCGGCCCCAAAAGTTGGAGCCTGCTGCCTCCGTCCTCGTGTCGGGGGTTTGGAAAGTATTTCACTTTCGGTGTGAGGTGGTGGGACAGCGACGTGGGGACGCGGCCCACAGCTGGCGCTGCTCGGAGGGTCTGTGTGGGGCGAGCTCCTGGTTGGGGACATCCCGCTGTGTCGCCGTCCCCGAGGGCCGGCAGCCGCGGCTGGGGACAGCCCCGTGGGCACGTGGCTCACGGGCTTGGCCGGACACCCGTGGGCAGCCCAGGTGCTCCGGTGGCGGCACCGCCCGCCGGGGTGAGCCCGGCAGGACGGAGCAGTGCCCGGTGCCCAGAGGGGGAGCTGGGCGAGCATCCAAAACCAAATCCGGGGGGAGCAGAGCCGGGATCCCACCGGGATCCGCACGCTTGTCCCACCTGCCCTTTGCCCCGGGGAAGCCCCAGCACCCCGCGCCTCTCACGGCAGGTGTGGGCACAGTCCTTGAGCTTTGGCCACCCCGCACAGCGACACTTTCCCTTCTCGGGTCCCCCCCGTTTCACCCCGCTCGGGTGGGACACAGCCGAACCCCACATTCGGGGGGGTTCCTCCTTCCTGGCCGTATTTTCCCCGGCTCGGAGGCCTCGGAGCAGGCGGGGGAGGCGAGTGCCAGCCGGGTCTCCAGGGCCGCGCCCGCAGCTGCCCAGCACCGGGGGCTGTCACTCAGCCCCCGAGCAGCCGGGACCGGCGCACCGAGCCCTCCCGAGCGCCGTGTGCCCCCCTGCCCGCGCCGGGACGGGGCTGGTGGCTCTGCGGGTGACACCGCGGGGTCAGCGCGGGGCTCGCTGTGCCGTGGGGGGCTCTCCCCGCTGGGGTGCTGCGCTGTTGTTGGGGTGCCGCGGGCGCGCCGGGGCTGGGCCGTGCCGTGCCGTGCCGTGCCCGCCAGCCCTGCGTCACCGCTGCTCCCCAAACACGCCCGACCTGAAAAGGCGGTTCCAGCCGGGAGCGGGCGGCCGGGGCCCGGTGCCACCCGCGCCCGTGACTCACTCGCCCGGGGCCCGGCACCGTGCGCGCCTTCCCGCAGCCCCGGGGATGCTCTCCCGGCCTGGAGCCCCCCACAATGGGGCCGGCCGGGCCCCGCAGCCGTCGCCGCTCAACAATCGGGTCTTGTCTCGGCGTGGGCAGCGCATTCCTGCCCGCGGCCCCCGCTCCGGCCCCGCCGCTCTGGGGGTCCCAACCCAGCCCCCGGCAATCCCCGGGCCCGATCCCCGTTGTCCGTCGAGCAGCTTTGTCGTCCGTGAAGCGGCTTTGCCGGGGTGGGAGCCGGGGGAGCCTCGGTGCAGGAAACCCATCGGAAGCTGTTGGGAGATAAACGGCGGCCGCCGCATCCGCGGCGTTTCCTGCGGGGGCCGGAGCTCCCGTGGTGGGGGAGAGGAGGGCTCGGGGACCCGCTGAGCCCCCGCTGTCCCTCCCCACAGTCTGCACCGGCACCGACATGAAGCTGCTGCGTCCCTCCAGCCCCGAGAGCCACTACGAGACCCTGCGGCACCTCTACCAGGGCTGCCAGGTGGTCCAGGGCAACCTGGAGCTCACCTACCTGCCCGCCGACGCCGACACCTCCTTCCTCAAGGTGCGCAGCGCGAAAACGCCCAGAGCGGGGGGAAACACGAGGGTCCCCTCACCCCTGACCCGTGTCCCCCCCATGGCAGGACATCAAGGAGGTGCAGGGCTACGTGCTGATCGCGGAGAACCGAGTGAGCGGGCTGGAGCTGCAGAACCTGCGCATCATCCGAGGCACGCAGCTCTTCCAGGAGCGCTACGCCCTGGCCGTGCTGGGCAACGCCGGCCCCGCCGGGGCACCGGGGCTGCGCCAGCTCGGCATGAGGCACCTCACAGGTGGGCAAGCCCTTTCTGGGGTCGGTAGAGTGTGCTCGGATATGTGGGGTGCTGCTCGTGCAGCTCCAATGCGGGAACCCAAAGTTCTGGGTGCTGCCGAGGACTGGGAGTCCCCACGGGGGCTGCAGGTCCGTGCTGACCCCCCAGCCTGTGCCCTGACAGAGATCCTGAAGGGAGGGGTGCTCATCGAGAGGAACCCCGAGCTGTGTTTCCAGGAGACCATCCTGTGGAGCGACATCCTGCACCGGCACAACGAGTTCCGCACCGACATCCAGGTGGAGAGCAGCCGCACCCGCAGCTGTGAGTGGGGGAATTTGTGCTGCCAGGGGGAGCTCTGGGGGTCCCAGCCCCCCTCTGGAGGTCCCAGCCCCCCTCTGGCACCCCCTGCTCACTCTTCCCCCTGTGCAGGTCCCGACTGCCGGGCGCTCTGTGCCGAAGGGCACTGCTGGGGTGAGGGCAAACAGGATTGCCAGACATGTGAGTGTGGGGCCCACAGAGGCTCTGACCCCCCCCTCTCAGGGACCCCCAAAGCCCCTGGGAACCCCTTTCCTTCCCTCTGTATGCCCCTGCTTCACTGATCACCACTTGGCACCCAAATCTGTGTCCCAGAGACTCCCTGGACTTTCTGCTTGCACTCCCAAATTGTTGCCCTACTGAGCCCTAAGTCCTGTTTCCAGAGAATCTCTGGACCTTCCATTTGCCCCCCAAATCTCCGTCCCACTGACCCCCTCTTTGCCACCTAAATCTTGCCCCCAGAAGCACCCTGAGCTTCTGTTTAACCCCCAAATCCTTGTTCCACTGAGCCCTAGGTAGCACCCAAACCTTGGTCCCAGACATCCCTTAAAATCACTGCTCTGGGAGCCTCCGTTACACCCCAAATCGCTGCTCTGGGAGCTTCCCCTTACACCCCAAATCCTTGCTCTGGGAGCCTCTGTTACACCCCAAATCCCTGCTCTGAGGACTTCTGCTTACACCCCAAATCTCTGCTCTGGGAGCCTCCCCTTACACCCCAAATCTCTGCTCTGGGAGCTTCCCCTTACACCCCAAATCGCTGCTCTGAGAGCCTCCCCTTACACCCCAAATCCCTGCTCTGAGAGCCTCCCCTTACACCCCAAATCGCTGCTCTGAGAGCCTCCCCTTACACCCCAAATCGCTGCTCTGGGAACCCCCGCTTGCCTCTCTAAATTCCTTTCCTACTGTTTTTTTTTTTTTTGCCATCTCAATTCCCACCACCTGGAAACCCCCTTACCCTCCAACCCTTCATCCTGGTGTCTCCCCCATTGCCTGGAGGGGGGCAATCCATGTCCCCAACGTGTCCCTCTGTGTCCCTGCAGTGACCAACAGCATCTGCCACGGCTGCCCACGCTGCAAGGGCACCAAACCCACGGACTGCTGCCACGAGCAGTGCGCTGCCGGCTGCACCGGCCCCAAGCACTCCGACTGCCTGGTGAGCACAGGACGGGGACACCGAGGGTCCTGGGTGGGGGGACAGGGGTCTCACACAGCTGTGTCCCCTCCCCAGGCATGCCTGAACTTCAACAGGAGCGGGATCTGCGAGCTGCACTGCCCCCCACTCGTTGTTTACAACTCGGACACCTTTGAGTCGATGCCCAACCCCGACGGGCGCTACACCTTTGGTGCCAGCTGTGTCAGCCAGTGTCCCTGTGAGTGACACCCTGGGGGGGTGCAGGGGCAGCCAGCGTGGCCCTGACCCCCCCTCTCCCCTCCTGCCCCCCTCCTGCAGACAACTACCTCGCCACGGAGGTGGGGTCCTGCACCCTGGTGTGCCCTCAGAACAGCCAGGAGGTCACGGTCAACAACGTCCAGAAGTGTGAGAAGTGCAGCAAACCCTGCCCCGAGGGTAAGAAACACCCCCTGGGGTTTGGGGGGGCTCTGGGTGCCCTGGGGATGTGGGTGAGCAGCCCCCAGGGGATGGGGAAGGGGGCTCTGGACGCTGCGGGATTGTGGATGAGCAGCTCCCCTGGGCACCCCAGTGGGTGAGCAGCCCCCCAAGTATCTGGGCAGGTCTGGGGACCCCAGGGATGCAGGTGAGCAGCCCCCCAAGTATCTGGACAGGTCTGGGGACCCCAGGGGTGCAGGTGAGCAGCCCCCCAAGTATCTGGGCAGGTCTGGGGACCCCAGGGGTGCAGGTGAGCAGCCCCCCAAGTACCTGGACAGGTCTGGGGACCCCAGGGATGCAGGTGAGCAGCACCCCAAGTACCTGGACAGGTCTGGGAACCCCAGGGGTGCAGGTGAGCAGCCCCCCAAGTATCTGGGCAGGTCTGGGGACCCCAGGGTGCAGGTGAGCAGCCCCCCAAGTATCTGGACAGGTCTGGGGACCCCAGGGTGCAGGTGAGCAACACCCCAGAGTGGCTCTGAGGACCCCAGGGGTGCAGGTGAGCAGCCCCCCAAGTACCTGGACAGGTCTGGGGACCCCAGGGATGCAGGTGAGCAGCACCCCAGAGTGGCTCTGAGGACCCCAGGGATGTGGGGGAGCAGTCCCCTGGGGGCTGGGAGCACTCTGGGAACCCCAAGAGTTTTGGTAAGAAGCCTTCCCAAGCTTTGGGGGGCTCTGGGGACCTCAAGGATGGGGGTGATCCATCCTCAGTGCAGCTCTGGGGACTCCAAGGCTGTGTGGGGGTGCTGCTATGCCCTGTGGATGGTAGGGTGGTGTTTTGGGGGGCTCAGGGGTCCTGGAAGAGCACCCCTGCCGTGCCCCCCCAGTGTGCTACGGGCTGGGAGTGGATTTCCTGAAGGGCGTCCGTGCCGTGAACGCCTCCAACATCCAACACTTCTCTGGCTGCACCAAGATTTTTGGGAGCCTGGCCTTCCTGCCCGAGACCTTCGCTGGGTGAGTGCCTGATTCCCCTCCCTGAGCCCACTGGGGACCCCCCCAAACAGGACCCCCCCCAACCTCTCTCCCATGCCCTGCAGGGACCCCAGCACCAACACGCCACCCCTGGACCCCAAACTGCTGCGGATCTTCGAGAGCCTGGAGGAGCTGACGGGTGAGAGCTGGGGGAGCTGGGGGGGCTCTGGCTTTGGGGGGGACACGAGGGGGTGACACTCAGCTCCCCCCAGGCTTCCTCTACATCGCAGCCTGGCCGCCGGACATGCAGGACCTGGGAGTGTTCCAAAACCTGCGGGTGATCCGGGGCAGGGTGCTGCACAAGTGAGCAGGGACAGGGACCTGGGGGGACAGGGGGACATGGGGGGAGGCAGGGGGACATGGGGGGAGGCAGGGGGACCATGAGGGGACACAGGGACATGGGGGGAGGCAGGGGACACATGAGGGGACACAGGGACATGGGGGGATGCAGGGGGACACATGAGGGGATATGGGAGCATGGGGATGCAGAGGGGATGTGGGGGGATGCAGGGGGACCATGAAGGGACACAGGGACATGCGGGGAGGCAGGGGACACATGAGGGGACACAGGGACATGCGGGGAGGCAGGGGACACATGAGGGGACACAGGGACATGCGGGGAGGCAGGGGACACATGAGGGGACACAGGGTCATGGGGGGAGGCAGGGGACACATGAGAGGGACACAGGGACGTGGAATGTCATGGGAACATGGGGATGCAGAGGGGATGCAGGGGGACACATGAGGGGACACAGGGACATGGGGGGATGCAGGGGGACACATGAGGGGACACGGGGACATGGAGTGACACGGGAACATGGGGATGCAGAGGGGACAGGGGGAAATGTTGGGGCACAGGGGGGACATGGGGGGTGCAGGGGGTTGTGGGAACACACGGGAGGATATGGGGACACGGGGGATGACAGGACAGGAGAGGATACGGGTGGAATGCAGGGGTTGCAGGGGAGCTATGGGTGGGAGATGGGGGGATGCAGGGGGACACAGGGACATGGAATGACATGGGGGCATGGGGATGCAGAGGGGATGTGGGGAGATGTTGGGGCACAGGGGGGGACACAGAGAAACATGGGGGGAGTGCAGGGAGTTGTGGGAACGCACAGGGGGACATGGGGACATGAGGGATGACAGGATATGAGAGGATGGGTTGCAGGGGAGATGTGGCTGGGACCCAGGGACAGGAAGGGGCTCCCACAGGCTGCAGGGGGACACAGGGACATGGAATGACATGGGAACATGGGGATGCAGAGGGGATGTGGGGAGATGTTTGGGCACAGGGGGGACACAGAGAGACATGGAGGGGGGGAGTGCAGGGGGTTTGAGAACACACATGGGGACATGGGGGATGACAGGACACGGGGGGATATGGCTGGGACCCAGGGGGACACAGGGACACGAAGGGGCTCCCACAGGCTGCAGGGGGACCTGGGAAGGACACGAGGGACATGGGGGCACACGGGGGACACGGGGGCACCCGGGAAGGACACGAGGGACACGGGGGCACACGGGGGACACGGGGGCACTCGGGAAGGACACGAGGGACACGGGGGCACACGAGGGACACGGGGGCACACGGGGGACACGGGAGCACACGGGGCCAGGCGTGTCTCACCCGTGGGTGTCTCGGCAGCGGCGCCTACTCGCTGACGCTGCAGGACCTGGCGGTGCAGGCGCTGGGGCTGCGGGCCCTGCAGGAGATCAGCAGCGGGATGGTGCTGGTGCACCACAACCCCCAGCTCTGCTTCCTGCAGAAGGTGCCCTGGCACAGCATCTTCCGGAACCCCCGCCAGCGCCTCTTCCAGACCCACAACAAACCCCCCGAGCAGTGCGGTGAGAGGGGGTCCCGTGGGGGTGGGGGGAGATGGTGGATTCCCCCCCCCAATTGCTGACAAAGGTGCTGATGGTGCCCCTCCTGCAGAGAGAGAGGGGCTGGTTTGTTTCCACCTCTGTGCCCAGGGGCACTGCTGGGGCCCCGGCCCTACCCAGTGCGTGGCCTGCGAGCGGTTCCTGCGCGGCCAGGAGTGCGTGGCCTCCTGCAACCTGCTGGATGGGTGAGTGGAGAGCCTGGGGAGCGGCAAACAGAGTCCCCACACACACTGCAGGGTGAGGCTGGGACCCAATCCTCGCCCCTTTGTCCTGCAGAACCGTCCGGGAACACGCCAACGGGACGCGGTGCCTGCCGTGCCACCCCGAGTGCCAGCCCCAGAACGGCACCGAGACCTGCTTCGGATCGGTGAGGACAGGGACATGCACCGGGGGGGGTGAGGAGTGTCCCCACACACCTGGGTCCCTCAATCCAGCCCTGTTCCTGCAGGATCCAGACCAGTGCGTGGCCTGTGCCCACTACAAGGACGCCCAGCAGTGCGTGCGGCGCTGCCCCAGCGGCGTCAAGGCCGACGCCTCCTTCGTGCCCGTCTGGAAATACCCGGATGAATTCGGAGTGTGCCAGCTCTGCCCCACCAACTGCACCCACTCGTGAGTTGGAGGGGGGGGGGGTCCCTAGATGAGGAGGGGGTGCTGGCAGCTGCAGGGGGCTGCTGACAGCATGGGGTTACACCTGTGTCCCCAGGTGCACGATCCGGGATGAGGACGGATGTCCCGTGGACCAGAAGCCAAGGTAGGGGTGTCACAGACATCTTTTATGAAAAACCCTTTCTTTAGGACTTTTCTTCCTGAGAAGCTGAGAGGCCTCGGGAACAAAATGTAACCAATGGTTATCTGCTGCTGTGGAATGCAACAGGTGCATCTGGGATTGGCCCATGTTGGTTATTTCTAATTAATGGCCAATCAAAGTGAGCTGGCTCTGACAGAGAGTCCAAGCCACAAACCTTTGTTATCATTCTTTCCTATGCTATTCTTAGCCACCCTTCTGATGAAGTCATTTCTTCTATTCTTTTAGTATAGTTTTAATATATCATAAAATAATAAATCAAACCTTCTGAAACACGGAGTCAGATCCTCCTCTCTTCCCTCACCCTAAGACCCCTGTGAACACGGTCACAGTAGGGGTGTGGCTCTGTTGTGCCACCACCACTGTGGGTTTTGGGGGTCCCCCACACTGATGGCATCTTGGCACGCAGCCAGGTGACATCCATCATTGCTGGCGTGGTCGGGGCTCTGCTGGTCATCGTCCTGCTCCTCATCACCGTCATCTGCGTCAAGCGCCGGCGGCAGCAGGAGCGCAAGCACACCATGCGGAGGCTGCTGCAGGAGACCGAGGTGGGCATCTCCCGGGGGGCAGGAGGGGACCCTCGGGGCTTGGGAGGGATCAGGAGCCCGGCCTCTCTCACCCCTCCATGCCCCACAGCTGGTGGAGCCCCTGACGCCCAGCGGGGCCCTCCCCAACCAAGCCCAGATGAGGATCCTCAAGGAGACGGAGCTGAAGAAAGTCAAAGTGTTGGGTTCCGGCGCTTTTGGCACCGTCTATAAGGTGAGGAGTGGGGACAGCACAGCGGGGTGTGACCCTCCCTGCTCTGCATCCCCTCACCTGCTCGTCCCCACCTCAGGGCATCTGGATCCCCGATGGGGAGAGCGTGAAGATCCCCGTGGCCATCAAAGTCTTGCGGGAGAACACATCGCCCAAAGCCAACAAGGAGATCC
Organism: Calcarius lapponicus; assembly: GCA_039654755.1. Taxonomy (NCBI): domain Eukaryota; kingdom Metazoa; phylum Chordata; class Aves; order Passeriformes; family Fringillidae; genus Calcarius; species Calcarius lapponicus. Next base: position 4,643,581 of record JBBFKN010000011.1, on the reverse strand, counting down.
TGGATGTGAGTATGGCTGTGACACCGAGGGGAACAGGGCTGGCAGCAGCCCCTGCCCACCCTGACCCCCACCCTGACCCCCCTCCTGCCCACAGGAGGCCTATGTGATGGCAGGGGTGGGCAGCCCCTACGTGTCCCGGCTGCTGGGCATCTGCCTGACCTCCACGGTGCAGCTGGTGACGCAGCTGATGCCCTACGGCTGCCTGCTGGACTACGTGAGGGAGAACAAGGACCACATCGGCTCCCAGGACCTGCTCAACTGGTGTGTGCAGATCGCCAAGGTAGGACAGGGCACCTGGGCAGCTCTGGGGAGCTCCTGGGGGACGGCAGGGACAGCTGGACATGTGCTGCCACCTCCAGGGGATGAGTTACCTGGAGGAGGTGAGACTGGTGCACCGCGACTTGGCCGCTCGCAACGTCCTCGTCAAGAGCCCCAACCACGTCAAGATCACCGACTTTGGGCTGGCCCGGCTGCTGGACATCGACGAGACCGAGTACCACGCTGACGGGGGCAAGGTAGGGCGTGGGGACTCAGGGACAGTGGTGCTCCCCTCGGTGACAGCCACCCCTGCTCCTGCTCACCTCTCTGTCCCAGGTGCCCATCAAGTGGATGGCGCTGGAGTCCATCCTCCGCCGGCGCTTCACGCACCAGAGCGACGTCTGGAGTTACGGTGCGTCAGGGTGTCCCCCACCCCGGGGGACTTGGGGGGATCCCAATGCACTGCTCACTCCCACACCTGTCCCCTGTCCCCTCCAGGTGTCACCGTGTGGGAGCTGATGACGTTTGGGGCAAAGCCCTACGACGGGATCCCTGCCAGGGAGATCCCGGACCTGCTGGAGAAGGGCGAGCGGCTGCCGCAGCCGCCCATCTGCACCATCGACGTCTACATGATCATGGTGAAATGTACGGGCAGGGGACACGGGGACAGGGAGGGGACAGGGCCTGCTGGCACCCTGCTCCCAGTCCCTGATGGCACCTGGCTCTGTTCAGGCTGGATGATTGACTCCGAGTGCCGGCCCAAGTTCCGGGAGTTGGTCACCGAGTTCTCCCGCATGGCCCGCGACCCCCAGCGCTTCGTGGTCATCCAGGTATGGAGATCCCTGAGGTCCTGTCCCCTCACTGGTGCCCTGGGGTGAGCACTGAACACTGTGACCCTCTCCCCCAGAACGACCTGGTGGGGCTGCCTGGCTCCATGGACAGCACCTTCTACCGGGCACTGCTGGATGAGGAGGACATGGACGACCTGGTGGACGCTGAGGAGTACCTGGTGCCTCACCACGGCTTCTTCAGCACCGACACCTCCACCACCTACCGCAGCCGCATCTCCTCCATGCGGGTACGTGGGGAGGGAGGGCTGGCGGGGAGCTCCAGGTGAGGAGTGACCCCGTGCCACGTCTGGGATGGGCTCAAGTGCCCGATTCTGTGTCCTCTCCCACACCCAGAGCACGGCAGAGTCTCCAGCCAAGGTGGAAGAGGGCGAGGGCTTGGCCTCGTTCTCCTTCCCCACCCAAGGCCTGGCAGAGGGGCCAGAGGGACCTGTCCCAGAGGTGCCAGATGGGGACAAGGTGGCCCTGCAGAGCCCCCCGGGACGGGAGCCTGGGACCCTGCCCCGGTACAGCGAGGATCCCACCGGGCTGACGGCCAAGGATGGAGAAGCCCCCGAGTGCTTCACCGTCCCAGCCCCCCACAGCACCATGCCAGGTAGGGAGGGCACGGCCAGACCCTTGGGGAGGTGGTGGGGGGGCGTCTGTCTGTCCCATGACCCCTGGGGGGGGTCCCTAACATGTCCCTCACCCTGCAGAGTACGTGAACCAGGCTGGGGAGCGCCCGCCCCGTGCGCCCCCGTCCCCGCCGGACAAAGCCAAGGGGCACCAGGGCAAGAACGGGCTCATCAAGGACCCCAAGAACTCCTTCCCGGGGCCCTTCGGCCACGCTGTGGAGAACCCCGAGTACCTGGCACCACCCCATGGCACCCCCAGCCCTGGCCCCTTCAGCCAGGCCTTCGACAACCCCTACTACTGGAACCAGGACCCTGCCAAGGGTGGTGGCCCTGAAGGCGGCCCTGGCACGACGCCCACGGCCGAGAACCCCGAGTACCTCGGCCTGGCCGGCCCCGACGCCACGGCCGTATAGGAGAGACCCCCCCAACTTCACCAAGGCAGCTCAGGGAGGGATGAGCCACAGCTGTGGGGCTGGGGGTCCACCCTCCTACCCAGGGGTGGCACCGCTCCCGGAGCCAGGACGCTGTGGGACAGCGCGGCAGCAGAGTGGGGACACCAGGGTCACCCTGCGTGGCACCGGGGACACCCACGAGCTGGGTGGGCCTGGAGAAGGACAGACCCTGTGCCATCCCCCCCGTGCAGGGCTGTCCCAGGGCCTGGGACACGTGGACTTGCACTGAGGGCAGCTGGACTGAGAGCAGTCCCGGCTGCTCCGGGATTCTCTGCAAGCACCGGGATGTATATTTGAGAATTGTACATTGGTTGTTTTTTTCTACTCTCATGGTCTGTTTGGTTTCTCCATCGGATCCAGCTCCGTCTCCCAAGGACCAACATCTTATATCCCTTCCCTTTTTCCTTCTTTTTTCCCCATTTTCCTTCTCTTTTTCCGCTTTTCCTTCCCTTTCCCCTTTTTTCTTTCCCCCTTTTTTTCTCTTTTTCTTTCCCTTTCTCCTTTCCATTCTTTTTTCTGTTCCCTTTTCTCTTTCTCCATTCCCTTTTCCCCTTTTGTTTTCCCTTTTCTGCTTCTTTCTTCTTCCCTTTTCCCTTCTTTTTTCCCCCTTTTTCCTTCTCTTTCCCCTTTTCCCTCTGCTTTTTCCTTCCCCCCTTTTTCCTCTTTTTCTTTCCCTTCCCCTTCTTTTTTCCCCCTTTTTCTTTCCCCATTTCCTTTCCATTTCTTTTTCCATTCCCTTTTCCCTTTCTCCATTCCCTTTTCCCCCTTTTGTCTTCCCTTTTCTGCTTCTTTCTTCTTCCCCCTTCCCCTTCTCCCACTCCTCCTTTTGTCCCCTTCCCTTCCTCCGCCATCATTTCCTTTCTCCTTCCCTTTTCTCTCCTTTCCATTCCTTTCTCCATTTCCTTTTCCCCTTTTGTTTTCCCTTTTCTGCTTCTTTCTTCTTCCCTTTTCCCTTCTTTTTTCCCCTTTTTCCTTCTCTTTTCCCTTTTCCCTCTGCTTTTTCCTTCTCCTTTTCCCTCTTTTTCTTTCCCTTCCCCTTCTTTTTTCCCCCCTTTTTCTTTCCCCATTTCTTTTTCCATTCCCTTTTCCCTTTCTCCATTCCCTTTTCTGCTTCTTTCTTCTTCCCCCTTCCCCTCCTTTTCCCCCTTCCCTTCCTCCCCCATTTCCTTTCCCCTTTTCCCTCTTTTCCATTCTTTTTTCTGTTCTCTTTTCCCTTTCTCCATTCCCTTTTCCCCTTTTGTCTTCCCTTTTCTGCTTCTTTCTTCTTCCCTTTTCCCTTCGTTTTTCCCCTTTTTCCTTCTCTTTCCCCTTTTCCCTCTGCTTTTTCCTTCCCCCTTTTTTCCTCTTTTTCTTTCCCTTCCCCTTCTTTTTTCCCCTATTTCCTTTCCATTCCTTTTTCTGTTCCCTTTTTCCTTTCTTCATTTCCTTTTCCCCTTTTGTTTTCCCTTTTCTGCTTGTTTCTTCTTCTCCTTTCCCTTCCTTTTCCTTCTCCCACTCCTCCTTTTTTCCCCTTCCCTTCCTTCCCCATTTCCTTTCCCCTTTTCCCTCCTTTCCATTCTTTTTTCTGTTCCCTTTTCCCTTTCTCCATTCCCTTTTCCCCTTTTGTCTTCCCTTTTCCCTTCTTTTTTCCCCCTTTTTCCTTCTCTTTCCCCTTTTCCCTCTGCTTTTTCCTTCTCCTTTTCCCTCTTTTTCTTTCCCTTCCCCTTCTTTTTTCCCCCCTTTTTCTTTCCCCATTTCCTTTCCATTTCTTTTTCCATTCCCTTTTCCCTTTCTCCATTCCCTTTTCTGCTTCTTTCTTCTTCCCCCTTCCCCTCCTTTTCCCCCTTCCCTTCCTCCCCCATTTCCTTTCCCCTTTTCCCTCTTTTCCATTCTTTTTTCTATTCCCTTTTCCCTTTCTCCACTCCCTTTTCCCTTTTTGTCTTCCCTTTTCTGCTTCTTTCTTCTTCCCTTTTCCTTCTTTCCCCTTTTCCCACTGCTTTTTCCTTCCTCCTTTTTTCCTCTTTTTCTTCCCCTTCTTCTTTCCCCATTTCCTTTCCATTCCTTTTTCCGTTCCCTTTCTCCATTCCCTTTTCTCCCTCTTTCTTCTTCCCCTTTCCCTTCCTTTTCCTTCTCCCACTCCTCCTTTTTCCCCTTCCCCTTCCTCCCCCATTTCCTTTCCCCTTTTCCCTCTTTTCCATTCTTTTTTCTGTTCCCTTTTCTCTTTCTCCACTCCCTTTTCCCCTTTTGTCTTCCCATTTCTGCTTCTTTCTGCTTCCCTTTTCCCTTCTTTTTTCCCCTTTTTCCTTCTCTTTCCCCTTTTCCCTCTGCTTTTTCCTTCTCCTTTTCCCTCTTTTTCTTTCCCTTCCCCTTCTTTTTTTCCCCCCATTTCCTTTCCATTCCTTTTTCTGTTCCCTTTTCCCTTTCATCATTTCCTTTTCCCCTTCTTCATTTCCTTTTCCCCTTCTTCATTTCCTTTTCCCGTTTTGTCTTCCCTTTTCTGCTTGTTTCTTCTTCTCCTTTCCCTTCTCCCACTCCTCCTTATTTCCCCTTCCCTTCCTTCCCCATTTCCTTTCCCCTTTTCCTTCCTTTCCATTCTTTTTTCTGTTCCCTTTTCCCTTTCTCCATTCCCTTTTCCCCTTTTGTCTTCCCTTTTCTGCTTCTTTCTGCTTCCCTTTTCCCTTCTTTTTTCCCCTTTTTCCTTCTCTTTCCCCTTTTCCCTCTGCTTTTTCCTTTTCCCTTTTTTCCTCTTTTTCTTTCCCTTCCCCTTCTTTTTCCCCCCTTTTTCTTTCCCCATTTCCTTTCCATTCCTTTTTCTGTTCCCTTTTCCCTTTCTTCATTTCCTTTTCCCCTTCTTCATTTCCTTTTCCCCTTTTGTTTTCCCTTTTCTGCTTGTTTCTTCTTCTCCTTTCCCTTCCTTTTCCTTCTCCCACTCCTCCTTTTTTCCCCTTCCCTTCCTTCCCCATTTCCTTTCCCCTTTTCCCTCCTTTCCATTCTTTTTTCTGTTCCCTTTTCCCTTTCTCCATTCCCTTTTCCCCTTTTGTCTTCCCTTTTCCCTTCTTTTTTCCCCCTTTTTCCTTCTCTTTCCCCTTTTCCCTCTGCTTTTTCCTTCCCTTCCCCTTCTTTTTTCCCCCCTTTTTCTTTCCCCATTTCCTTTCCATTTCTTTTTCCATTCCCTTTTCCCTTTCTCCATTCCCTTTTCTGCTTCTTTCTTCTTCCCCCTTCCCCTCCTTTTCCCCCTTCCCTTCCTCCCCCATTTCCTTTCCCCTTTTCCCTCTTTTCCATTCTTTTTTTCTATTCCCTTTTCCCTTTCTCCATTCCCTTTTCCCTTTTTGTCTTCCCTTTTCTGCTTCTTTCTTCTTCCCTTTTCCCTTTTCCTTCTTTCCCCTTTTCCCCCTGCTTTTTCCTTCCCCCTTTTTTCCTCTTTTTCTTTCCCTTCCCCTTCTTTTCCCCCCCCCTTTTTCTTTCCCCATTTCCTTTCCATTCCTTTTCCTGTTCCCTTTCTCCATTCCCTTTTCTCCCTCTTTCTTCTTCCCCTTTCCCCTCCTTTTCCTTCTCCCACTCCTCCTTTTTCCCCCTTCCCTTCCTCCCCCATTTCCTTTCCCCTTTTCCTTCTTTTCCATTCCTTTTTCTGTTCTCTTTTCCCTTTCTCCACTCCCTTTTCCCCTTTTGTCTTCCCTTTTCTGCTTCTTTCTGTTTCCCTTTTTCCTTCTTTTTCCCCTTTTTCCTTCTCTTTCCCCTTTTCCCTCTGCTTTTTCCTTCTCCTTTCCCCCCTTTTTCTTTCCCCATTTCTTTTCCATTTCTTTTTCCATCTCCTTTTCCCTTTCTCCATTCCCTTTTCTGCTTCTTTCTTCTTCCCCCTTCCCTTCCTCCCCCATTTCCTTTCCCCTTTTCCCTCTTTTCCATTCCTTTTTCTGTCCCTTTTCCCTTTCTCCCTTCTGTCTTCCCTTTTCTCCCTCTTTCTTCTTCCCCTTTTCCTTTTCTCCTTTTCCTTTTCCCACTCCTTCTTTCCCCCCCTTCCCTTCCTCCCCCCTCTGCCACCCCCCACCACTTGCCTGAAGGACAAAATTCCTGATCCCAGGCAAACTCCAGGACCCCCCCATTGCCAAGGGACACCAGAGGAGCCACATTCTCCATCCTTTATTCCACCCAGGCTGTTGGATTTATACACAGTATAGAATAAATAGGGGATCCCCCCAGCCCAAGGCCAAGGGCAGGGACATTCCAGGCAGCAAGCAGGAGCTGGGAGCCTGGGAATGGCCAGGGGGGGTGTGAACACACCTGGGCCTGTGGGGCCAGCCTGGGCTTCCCGTGGCCTGGATTAAACAGTGCCAGAGGGATTTTAATCATTAACAGATCCCAGGGAAAAGTTACAGCCACTGGATTCCCACTGCTCCAACACCCAGCCTGGCTCCCCCATTCATTGGAGACCCCCCCACCACAGAGAAATGGGGGTGCCAACCCTGGACCCCTCAGCTGCTGAGGGGGGGAAGGCAAAGGCAGGTGGGAGACCCCCCCCCAAAACCCACAGCAGGTCGGGCAGGGGACACAATGACCCCCAGTGCCACCGTGGGGGTCCCCAGGAGGCTCCCAGGGGTGCAGGGTTTAAGGAAGGCAGCGTGGGGGGACCCTGCTGTCCCTGGGGGGGCTACAGGATGACGCAGGGGGGGCGGCTGTTGGTGATTTTCTCCAGGGGCTCCCCATTGCGGGCTCTGCGGATGGCCTCGATCAGCTGGGGAGACACGGCGGTGACAGGGGACAAATCCCAGCTGTCCCCTCTGTCCCCTCCCAGCCCACCCCAGCAGGACCTGCACAGGGTCCTGGCAGGGTGGTAGGAAGGAGAACAGCTCCATAAAACAACAGCTCCATAAAACAACAGCTCCATAAAACAATGATTCCATCAAACCCTTGCAAAGCAAACCCCCCCAACCCAGCCCCCCCTGTGGGTACTCACATCCTTCTCATAGGGAAATCCTCCATTCTCCAGCTTGGAGAACACCAGCTGCCCGTGATCTCGATCTCAAAGGCACCTGAGGGCACACACAGGGCTCAGCCATCAGCTGTGTCCTCCCCAAAAACATCCCCCTGTGGCATCTCCCCATAAATCTGTCCCAAACTGACCCCACAGAGGGCACACACCCAGACCACCACCCCAAACCCTCAGCAGGGCAACCTGGGGGGGAAAACCAAAAACCTCCCCATGGCATTCCCCCCATAACTCTGCCCCAAAGATCACCACCCCATCCTGGACTTGCAAGCACCCCAAAACCCTCAGCAGGGCACTGTGGGGAAAAACCCAAAACTCCCCCATGGCATCCCCCCAAAACTCTGCCCCAAACTGAGGGGCAACACCCAGACCACCACCCCAAACCCTCAGCAGGACACTTGGGGGGAAAACCCAAAACCTCCCCCTGTGGCATCCCCCCAAAACTCTGCCCCAAACTGACCCCACAGAGGGGCAACACCCAGACCACCACCCCAAACTTGGGGGGGGAAAACCCAAAACCTCCCCCATGGCATTCCCCCCAAAACTCTGCCCCAAACTGAGGGGCAACACCCAGACCACCACCCCAAACCCTGAGCAGGGCACTTGGGGGGGAAAAACCCAAAACCTCCCCATGGCATCCCCCCCAAAACTCTGCCCCAAACTGAGGGGCAACACCCAGACCACCACCCCAAACCCTCAGCAGAGCACTTGCGGGAGAAAACCCAAACCTCCCCATGGCATTCCCCCAAAACTCTGCCCCAAACTGAGGGGCAACACCCAGCCCACCACCCCAAACCCTCAGCAGGACACTTGGGGGGAAAAACCCAAAACCTCCCCCATGGCATCCCCCCAAAACTCTGTCCCAAACTGACCCCACAGAGGGGGCAACACCCAGACCACCACCCCAAACTTCGGGGGGGAAAACCCAAAACCTCCCCATGGCATCCCCCCAAAACTCTGCCCCAAACTGAGGGGCAACACCCAGACCACCACCCCAAACTTGGGGGAGAAAACCCAAAACCTCCCCATGGCATTCCCCCAAAACTCTGCCCCAAAGACCACCACCCCATCCCTGGGCTTCCAAGCACCCCAAACCCCCAGCAGGGCACTGGGGGGGTCCTGGGGTGTCCCCCCCGAGGCTCTGGGGGGTCTCAACCGGTGCCCCCCAGGCGCGACTCGATCTCGATGTCGGGGTACTCGTCCCGCACGGCGCTCGCCAGCTCCTGGTAGGTGGCCTCGAAGGCCACAGGGCTCGCTGGGGAGGGGGGGAAGTGCCTGAGGAGGGGGTGCAGGGACCCCCCCCGAACTGAGGAGCCCCCTCCACAAGGACCCTGCTGGCCTCCTTGCACCCCCAATTCCCCAACGTCCCACTTAGGAGCCCTCCCAAAACCCCCGTACCCCATAACCCTATGGGCCCTCAGTACCTCCTCAGCCCCCCCCAAATCCCTCTATAACCCCCTCAATTCCCAACCTTCAGAGCCCCCCAATCCTCTATAACCCCTCAATTCCCCACCCTCAGAGCCCCCCAATCCTCTATAACCCCTCCTCAGCCCCCAAATTCCCCTATAGCCCCCCAATTCCCCTATAGCCCCCCAAATCCTCTATAACCCCTCCTCAGCCCTCAAATTTCCCTATAACCCCCCCAATTCCTCCATAACCCTTTCCTGAGCCCCCGAATTCCCATCTAAAGCCACAATTCCCCCACCCTCAGAGCCCCCCAAATCCTCTATACCCCTTCCTCAGCCCCTGAATTCCTCTATAACCCCCAAATTCCCCTATAAACCCCCAAATTCACCTATAACCCCCCAATTCCTCCACCTTGCAGAGCCCCCCAAATCCTCCGTAATCCTCAAGCCCCAAATTCCCCTACAACCCCCTCAGCGCCCCAATTCCCCCACCCGGCAAAGCCCCCCCAAATCCTCTATAAAACCCCCAATTCCCCACCCTCAGAGCCCCCAAATCCTCTGTAACCCCTCCCTCAGCCCCCCAAATTCCCCTATAACCCCCAAATTCCCCTATAACCCCCAATTCCTCCCCTGCAGAGCCCCCCAACCCCCTTTATATCCCCCTCAGCCTCTCCCTTCTCCCTCCGTGCCTGGACCCCGCCGCACGCCTCCCCCCAGTTCCCCCCAGTTCGTGCTCCCGGTGCTCCGGTACCGCTGTGGGCCGGTGTCCCGTACCCCCCGCTGGCTCCCAGCCCCGCGGTCCCCTCGGTCCATCCGCCCCCTCACCAGTACTCCACCACGATGCGGACCCGCCGCTCGGTCCCGCTCTCGGCCCCGTTCCCGTCGCCGTTCCCGTTGCCGGTGCCGCCGCTCATGGCCCCCCGGTGCCGCCGCGCCGCCGCTTCCGGGTGCGGTCACGTGACGCGCCCGCTTCCGGCGCCGCTCCGCCCCGCCCCGCCCTCGTCTCGTCTGCTCTGGGAGGACCGCCGTGACCCCGGTGACCCCCGGGGGACACCAAATGACCCCAAATGACCTAAAATGACTCAAAATTTCTTCCAGGACACCTCTAATGACCTAAATTGACCCAAACTCACCGTGTGTCACCCGCAGTGACCCCCAAGACCCGCAAACCCCCCCATGAGATGCACAATGACCTCAGTGACCCCCGTGTCACCCACACCCACCCCCCGTGGGCCCCAAAATGACCTCTGGGGGACACACATGGCCCTCACAGGAGCTCTGGATTCCCACGGGACTCCCCCACTGCTCCGTGGGACCCACACCTAAAGCCCTGTGGGGTTTCTATGGGGTCTTGTAGGCCCCTCCAGGCCAATACCCCACAGGGACCCCTGGACCCCCCCCTTGGGGACACCTCTGTGACCCCCATGGCACCCCCAGACCCCACAGGGGACACACACAGAGCCCCTAAGGGACCCCAGTGCATTCCCAAACCCCAAATTCCGCCCCCGACCTGCACGAGACCCCCGTGACCCCACAGTCCCACCCGGCAGGGGACAATGGGGACACCCCCTCCCACCGTGGGACCCTCCCAGCTCAAATTCGGGGGGTCCCGGGGGGGGGGGTCCCACCCCAAACCCCAATTTGGGGGCTGAGGAAAAGTTTATAGGGGAATTGGGGGGGTTATAGGGGAATTGCAGGGGGAATTGGGGGTTATAGGGGAATTGGGGGGTGTTTTATAGGGGAATTGGGGGGGTTATAGGGGAATTGCAGGGGGAATTGGGGGGGGGGTTATTGGGGAATTGGGGGGAGTTATAGAGGAATTGGGGGTTATAGGGGAATTGGGGGGGTTATAGGGGAAATTGCAGGGGGAATTGGGGGCGGTTATAGAGGACTTGGGGAGAGTTATAGGGGAATTGGGAGTTATAGGGGAATTAGGGGGGAATTATAGGGAAATTGGGGGGGTTATAGGGGAATTGCAGGGGGAATTGGGGGCGGTTATAGGGGAATTGGGGGGGAGTTATAGAGGAATTGGGGGTTATAGGGGAATTGCAGGGGGAATTGGGGGGAGTTATAGGGGAATTGGGGGGAGTTATAGGGGAATTGGGGGGAGTTATAGGGAAATTGCAGAGGATTATAGGGGAATTGGGGGAGTTATAGGGGAATTGCAGAGGATTATAGGGGAATTGGGGGGAATTATAGGGGAATTGGGGGGGTTTAGAGGATTTGGGGGGTTCTGAGTTCTGAGGGTGGGGGGCTGAGGAGGGCGGTGTAGGGAGGTTCAGGGTCTCTGCAGGATGGGGAATTGAGGGGTTACAGGGGATTTGGGGGGCTGAGGAGGGGTTCCAGAGGAATTGCCCGGTTCTCGGGGAATCTGCCCCCCCCAGGACACCCCGAGGTGCCCCCGTGTCCCCCCCGCGCTCGGTGCATTGTGGGAAACTCCCCATCACCAACCTCCGAGGGGGGGTTTGGGGGGCCGGGGTCGGGCTGGGCACCCCCGCAGGGCTCTGGGGGTGCCGGGGGGGGCCGGTACCGGGGCGCGGTGATGTCAGGCGGGGGCGGGAGCTGCTGCAGGTAGATAAAGGCGGGCAGAACAGGAATCCCTGGTCCGGCGGGACGGGGCCGGGGCCGGGACGCGGCGGGAGCTGCAGGTACGAGCGGGACCGGCCCCAGGGGGGGCTCCCGGGGGCTTCCCGGGGTTGGGAGGGGGTCGCTGCTCATGGCCGGGGTGTTGTTCTGTCCGGTCAGGAGCGACCCCGCAGCTCTGGCTGCGCCCTCAGCCCTTCCCGCCTTCCTCCCGGCTCTTCCTCCTCCTCCTCTGCCTCCTCCGTGCCCCTGGGGAGTTCTGGAGCCCAAACTCGGGACCCCCACCCGCAGCTGGCATCCTGGTCCTTAATCCTGGTGGTCCCCGGCATGCTGTCCCTGCTCCTGGTGGTCCTGGGATCCTGTCCCTTGTCCTGATGGCTCTGAAATCTCATCCCCTCGTCCTGGTGGCCCTGGGATCCTGTCCCCTTGTCCTGGTGGCTTTGGGATCCTGTCCCCTTGTCCTGGTGGCTCTGGGATCCCATACCCTCGTCCTGGTGGCTCTGGGATCCTGTCCCCTTGTCCTGGTGGCTCTGGGATCCTGTCCCCTTGTCCTGATAGCCCTGGGATCCTGTCCCCCTGCTCCTGGTGACCCTGGGATCCCATACCCTCGTCCTGGTGGCTCTGGGATCCTGTCCCCTTGTCCTGGTGGCTCTGGGATCCTGTCCCCTTGTCCTGATGGCTCTGAAATCTCATCCCCTGCTCCTGGTGGCTTTGGGATCCTGTCCCCTTGTCCTGGTGGCTCTGGGATCCCGTCCCCTCACCCTGGTGGCCCTGGGATCCTGTTCCTCAGCCCTGCTGTCCCTGTGATTTCCATTCCTCACCCTGGTGGCCCTGGGATCCCATCCCCTCACCCTGGTGGCCCTGTGACTCCATTCCTCAGCCCTGCTGTCCCCTGGGATCTTGTCCCTCATCCCTGTTGCCCTGGGGACCCTCACTCTGGTGGCCCTGCACCCCCTGCTCCACAGCCCTGGTGGCCCTGGGGGCCCATCCCGGTGCTCCTGACCCCCCTCCAGTCCCCCTCCCCATACCCCGATGTCCCCTGTGTCACCTGATTGTTCCCTGGGGCTCCTGACCCCCTCCAGTCCCCCAGCCCATCCCCTGATGTCCCCTGTGTCCCCTGTGTCCCCCCCTCCAGTCCCCCACCCCATACCCCGATGTCCCCTGTGTCCCCTGTTTATCCCACGTCCATCCTGGTTGTCCTGGCCCCCCCCAAGTCCCCCACCCCCATAACCCTGATGTCCCCCTGTGTCCCCTCTTTGTCCACTGGTGCTCCTGCCCCCCCAGTGCCCCGTGTGCCCCGTTTGTACCACCCCGAGTGTCCCCACCCTGCCACTGCCACCAGCCCAGGGCTCACACCGGGGTGACCTGAAGCCACCCCGGGGGTGGTGCCAGGGCGGTGTCCCCGCTGCCAGGGCCGTGGTGTGTCACATCCCCCCCGCCGTGTCCCCTGCTGTGTCCCAGCCTGGCTTGTCCCCGTGTCCCCAAATCACCCCCGGGAGGGGACACAGGGAGCGGGGATGGAGCAGAGGGATGGGGACAGGGACATGGCAGGGACAGGGACATGGTGGGGACAGGGACATGGTGGGGATAGGGACATGGCAGGGGCAGGAACATGGGCAGGGACAGGGACATGGTGGGGACAGGGACATGGCAGGGATGGGGCCAGGGACACGGCGGGGATAGGGACATGGTGGGGACAGGGACATGACAGGGATAGGGACAGGGACGTGGACACAGTGGGGACAGGGACATGGCAGGGATAGGGACAGGGACATGGACACAGTGGGGACAGGGACATGGTGGGTACAGGGATAGGGACATGGCAGGGATAGGGACATGGTGGGGACAGGGACATGGCAGGGACAGGGACAGGGACGTGGACACGGGTGGGGACAGGGACATGGTGGGTACAGGGATAGGGACATGGCAGGGATAGGGACATGGTGGGGACACGGGGATGGCAGGGACAGGGACACGGCAGGGACAGGGATAGGGACAGGGACACGGGGATGGCATGGGGGGTGACACCAGCCCTGCCGGGGGGTGACATCAGCTCTGCCAAGCACGGACTTAGACCCCGAGAGGGGCAGGGACGGGCAGCGGGCCAATGATTAACGCGGTGTCACCGAGTGCCACCGAGTGCCACCGCGGGTGCCACGTGTGTGCCCCGTGTGCCGCGTGCTGGGGGGGCCGCGGGACACCCCGGGGCCACATCCCGGGCCCGGTGCCGGTGTCGGGGCGGGGGGCGGGGACCGGGGGGGGCTGGCGGCCGTTCCCACGGCGGCTCCCTCGCCCCCGGCTCCCCGGGCGCGGATGCCAGCGCGCTGAGCTGGAGCTGGGAGCGGCTGCCGGGACCGGTTTGGCCGGGACCCGAGGAGGGGTTTGGGGCTGAGCCGCCGCCGCCGCCACGCTCGGCTTCCTCCTGGGCTCGGCGCCGGCGCGGCTCGGCCTGGCAAAGCTCGGCCTGGTAAAGAGTGTGGCAAAGCTCGGCCTGGCAAAGCTCGGCCTGGTAAAGCTCAGACTGGTAAAGAGCATGGCAAAGCTCGGCCTGGCAAAGCTCGGCCTGGTAAAGCTCGGCCTGGCAAAGCTCAGCCTGGCAAAGCTCAGCCTGGGTAAAGAGCATGGCAAGGTTCGGCCTGGTAAAGCTCAGTGCTGGCACGGCTCAGCCTGGCAAAGCTTGGCCTGGTAAAGCTCGGCCTGGTAAAGAGCATGGCAGAGCTCGGCCTGGCAAAGCTCAGACTGGTAAAGAGACTGGCAAAGCTCGGCCTGGCAAAGCCCGGCCTGGTAAAGAGTGTGGCAAAGCTCTACCTGGCAAAGCTCGGCCTGGCAAAGCTCGGCCTGGTAAAGAGAATAGCAAAGCTCGGCCTGGTAAAGCTCAGACTGGTAAAGAGACTGGCAAAGCTCAGACTGGTAAAGCTCAGCCTGTTAAAGCTCGGCCTGGTAAAGAGCATGGCAAAGCTCTACCTGGCAAAGCTCAGACTGGTAAAGCTCGGACTGGTAAAGCTCGGCCTGGCAAAGCTCGGCCTGGCAAAGCTCGGCCTGGCAAAGCTCAGTACGGCAAAGCTCAGCCTGGCAAAGCTCAGCCCAGCATCTCCCAGCCCCTCAGTGCTGCTGAGGGAATTCCGGGGGTCTCCCCAGGGGCTGTGCTCACCATGGGGGGACAGGGAAACCCCCTCGGTGTCCCAGCTCCCACCCAGGCCTGGGCTCCTGCTTGTCCCACCCCTGGGGGGCTGCCGGGGCTGGGAGCCCACCTGGGGGCTGCCCCACACCTGGCCAGATGTGCTCATGGGTGCCAGACCCCCCCACTCTGTGTCCCCCCACAGATGATGCCATGGAGGGGGGGGCTCAGCAGAGCAGCCTCTGGGAGCCCCCCGAGCAGGAGGGGGGGTCCTGCAGAGCGCGACGGGGGCGAGGGCCCGCCCGAGCTCCGCCGCTCCCAGCCCCTCTTCATCCACGGCAGCAGGTGGGTGAGGCCCGGGGGGGCTCGGGGGGGGCGGCTCGGGGGGGGTCACGGGGGGTGTAGAGCTCATCCCCCCCCTCCCCTTCTCCCGCAGCCGGCAGCCGCCGCAGGAGGAGCCGCGGGCGTCGTCGCTGCCGAGCATCCCCAACCCCTTCCCCGAGCTCTGCAGCCCCTCCAAGTCACCCATCCTGAGCAGCCCCACCCTGGGACAGGGACCCCCCCCGCGAGGGCACCTCCCACGTGAGTCGGGGGCTGGGGCTGGGGCAGGGGGTGGGGGGAGAGGGGCTGGGACCCCTGCATGGGATGGGGTGGGGCTGGGGACCCCTGGATGGGGGGGCTGGGGGCTGGGACCCCTGCAGGGGCTGGATGGAGCTGGGACCCCTGGATGGGATGGGCAGGGGGGTTCTTGGGGCACCCCCCCAGGTGAGGTGAGAGTCAGGGGGCAGGGGAGAGGGGAGGGTCTCAGCTCTGGGGCAGGAACTCCCCCCCCCATGTGGGGGGTCTGGGGGAGGGGTCCCAGCCTTTGGAGAGGGACCCCTCTGGAGAGGTTCCATCCTCCTGGGCCAGGGGGCCGAGGGGCTGGTACAGGAACCACCTCCCACATGGATTAAGGGGATGGGATGGATGGATCCCATCCTAGGGACAGGAATCACCTGCATGAGTCAAGGGGGACCCCGTCCCTGGGACAGGAACCACCTCCTAAATAAGTGAAGGGGCTGGGGAAAAGGGGGATTCCATCCCTGGAACCACCTCCTGCATGAATCAAGACTTTGGGAAGGGGGCATCCCATCCCTGGGACAGGAACCACCTCCCACACAGGTCAAGAGGCTGGGAAGGGGGATTCCATCCTTGGGACAGGAATCACCTTCCACATGAATTAAGGGCATGGGATGGAAGGATTCCATCCCCTGGGACAGGAACCACCTCCCAAATAAGTCAAGGCTCTGGGAAGGAGGGATCCCATCCCTGGAATCATTCCCTGCAAGAGTCAAGCCTCTGGAAAAGGGGAATCCCATCCCTGGGACAGGAACCTTCTCCCCAAATGAATCAAGGGGCTGGAAATGGGGGATCCCATCCTTGGGACAGGAACCACCTCCTGCATGAATCAAGGGGCTGGGAAGGGGGGATTCCATCCCTGGGACAGGAACCACCTCCCAAATAAGTCAAGAGGCTGGGAAGGGGGGATTCCATTCCTGAGACAGGAACCACCTTCCATATGAATTAAGGGCATGGGATGGAGAGATCCCATCTCTGGGACAGGAACCACCTCCCAGATGAATCAAGGGGCTGGAGAGGAGAGATCCCATCCCTGGGACAGGAACCACCTCCCAGATGAATCAAGACTTTGGGAAGGAGGGATTCCACCCCTGGAACCACCTCCTGCAAAGAGTCAAGGCTCTGGGAAGGAGGGATTCCATCCCTGGACAGGAACCACCTCCCAGATGAATCAAGGGGCTGGAAATGGGGGGATCCCATTCCTTGGGACAGGAACCACCTCCTGCATGAATCAAGGCTCTGGGAAGGGGGGATTCCATCCCTGGGGACAGGAACCACCTCCCAGATGAATCAAGGGGCTGGGAAGGGGGGAATTCCACCCCTGGAACCACCTCCTGCAAGAGTCAAGGCTCTGGGAAGGAGGGATCCCATCCCTGGGACAGGAACCCCCTCCCCGCCGAGCTGGGGAGCTGGGGGTGGGTGGGATGATCTCACCTGTGCTCCCCTGGTGCCGGGGGGGGCCCTGACAGCCCCCTGTGCCCCCTCGCAGGTGGTGAAGGTGTTCGGTGAGGACGGCGCCCTGCCGCTCCCTGGAGGCCTCGGCGGGCACCACGGCGCGGCAGCTCTGCGAGACCCTGGTGCGCAGGACGCGGGCGCTGCACGACCACAGCTGGGCCCTGGTGGAGCTGCACCAGCACCTGGCCCTGGGTGAGCAGCCCTGGGGGGTGGTGGAGTTCTCAGGGGTCCCAGGACGAGGGGAGAGATGAGAATCTTGACTCTGTCAGAAGGCTGATTTATTATTTTGTGATATGTGTTATGTTAAAAGAAAATTATATGGTAAAACTATACTAAGAATAGAGTATAGAATTCTCTATTAGTGGAAGAATAGAGAAAGGATTCATCAGAAGGCAGGAAAGGGAAATGGAAAAGGAAAGGGAAAAGGAAAAGGAAAGGGAAAAGGAAAGGGGAAAGGGGAAAGGGAAAGGGGAAAGGGGAAAAGGGGAAAGGGGAAAGGGGAAAGGGGAAAGGGGAAAGGGGAAAGGGGAAAGGGGAAAGGGGAAAGGGGAAAGGGGAAAGGGGAAAGGGGAAAGGGAAAGGAAAGGAAAGGAAAGGAAAGGAAAGGAAAGGAAAGGAAAGGAAAGGAAAGGAAAGGAAAGGAAAGGAAAAGGGAAAGGAAAGGAAAGGAAAGGAAAGGAAAAGAAAGGAAAGGAAAAGGAAAGGAAAGGAAAGGAAAGGAAAGGAAAAGGAAAGGAAAGGAAATCTTGTGACTGACCAGAGTCCGAGCCAGCTGGACTGTGATTGGCCATTAATTAAAAACAACCAACGTGGACCAATCCCAGATGCACCTGTTGCATTCCACAGCAGCAGGTAATTATTGTTTGCATTTTTGTTCCTGAGGCCTCTCAGCTTCTCAGGAGAAAAAAATCCCAAGGAAAGGATTTTTCATAAAATGTGTCTGTGACACCTAAGGGCACAGTGGGGCACTTAGAAATGACTTAGAAATGCTGTGGAATAGGACAGAGATTGCTGGGGGGAAAATAAAGCGAGGAAAAAAGTTTCAACATGTGGCCTTGCAAATAAGATTGGATGCTTTGGAGAAATAGAACTGTGAAAGATGCACTGCAGTAGGACCCACGAGGAGTAGTTTTAGATGGCTTGCTTTAAGGCACTTACAGCATGGTGTGGCAAATGCTGACAGGGCCAAAAAAACACTTACAGTGTATTGTAATTAGGAAATAATTGCCTTCTGATTGTGATGGCGTGAATTATAACATCTGTGGCGTGAATTATAACATCTGTACTGCCTCACCCTTCACATGAGACTGAAAACAGAATAAAAGCTTTAGAAACACCTCTCAGTTACCCCAGCTCTAGGTCAGAAAAGGGCTCAATCCCTGGGACCCTCCACCACCTTCTGACCCTGTGGGACCCCCCCACCACCCTGCTGACCCCGTGGGACCCCCCCACCACCCTCCTGTCCCCCCCAGAGCGCTGCCTGGAGGACCACGAGTCGGTGCTGGAGGTGCAGAGCTCCTGGGCCCCGGGTGCCGACAGCCGCTTCGTGTTCCGCAAGAACTTCGCCAAGTACGAGCTCTTCAAGAGCAGCACGGTAGGTGGGCACCCTCTGGACCCCCCCCTTTGGGCACCCCAAGGGGTCTCTGCTGAGCCTCTGTCCCCCAGCAGCTGCTGTTCCCCGAGGTGATGGTGTCCAGCTGCCTGGAGGCCAACAAGAGCATGGCGCACTCCGAGCTCATCCAGGTACGGGGCGCCGCGCCCGGCCGTGCCCTGGGCACCCTGCCATGCCCTGGGCACCCTGCCGTGCCCTGGGGACCCAGCCGTGCCCCTCAGCCCTCGTGTCCCCCCCCCAGAATTTCCTCAACTCTGGGAGCTGCCCTGAGGTCCAGGGTTTCCTGCACCTGCGGGAGGCCGGGCGCAAGGTCTGGAAGCGTTTCCACTTCTCCCTGCGCCGCTCGGGGCTCTACTACTCCACCAAGGGCACCTCCAAGGTGAGGCCGGGGGGTACTGGGGAAGGGGGACACAACCAGGGGGTGCAGCAGGGCCAGCCCTGACAACACCCCAAACCCCCCAGGACCCCCGGCACCTCCAGTACTTCGCCGACCTCACCGAGTCCAACATCTACTACGTGACTCAGGGCAAGAAGCTCTACGGGACTCCCACCGAGTTCGGCTTCTGCATCAAGGTGGGTGCCACAGACGTCTGGTATGAAACATCCTTTCCTTGGGAATTTCCTCCTGAGAGGCTGAGAGGCCTCAAGAACAAAATGTAAGCAATGGTTATCTGCTGCTGTGGAATGCAACAGGTGGATCTGTGATTGGTCTCATGTGGTTGTTTCTAATTAATGGCCAATCCCAGTCCAGCTGGCTCGGACTCTGTCTGAGACACAAGCTTTTGTTATCATTCCTTCTTTTTCTATTCTTAGCCAGCCTTCTGATGAAATCCTTTCTTCTATTCCTTTAGCATAGTTTTAATACAATATATATCCTAATATATATCATTAAAAGTATTCCTTTAATATCGTTTTAATGTCATATATATCATAATATAGATCATAAAAACGATTCATTTAGTATAGGTTTAATATTATATGTATCATAATACATATCATTGAAAGTATTCCTTTAGTATAGTTTTAATATCATAATATAGATCATAAAAACGATTCCTTTGGTATAGGTTTAATATAATAGATATTATATGTGTCGTTTAATATAATGTATATCATATTTACAATATATGATATATCATATATAATATATAATCTATATAATATATATCCTATATAATACATATAATATATATAAATAATATAATACTTATGCTATATAATAATTTATAATAATATATTACGATATTATATAATAATATAATATAATATAGCATAACATAATATAATATAATATAATATCATATCATATCATATCATATCATATCATATCATATCATATCATATATAATAATATCATATATTATATATACATATATATTTATGAAATATATACATATGATAATATATATATGATATATATATTCAGTTACATATATTATAGTTTAATATCATATACATCATTAAAACTCTCATATAGTTTTAATATCATACATATCATATATAATATCCTACATATCAAAGCCTCCTGAAACACGGAGTCAGATCCTCGTCTCTCCCCTCATTCCTCGGCCCCCTGTGACCCCAGTCACGAGTGGGGGTGTCCCTGCCTGTGGATGTCCCTTCCCCTGTCCCCTGTCCCCTGTCCCCTGTCCCCTGTCCCCGTGACGGCTCCGGCCTCTCCCGCAGCCCCACAAGGTGCGCAGCGGAGCCAAGGGTCTGAAGCTGCTCTGCAGCGAGGACGAGCAGAGCCGCAGCTGCTGGATGGCCGCGTTCCGCCTCTTCAAGGTGAGCCCGGGTGGCGCTGCCGGCTGGGATGGCGGCAGAGGGATGCTGCAGGGATTTGGGGGGCATTCTGGAGGAGTACGGGCGTGGGGATGCGGTAGAAAGCTCACACGGTGTGCATCTGTGTGCAGACATGGAGATAAGAAATGCTGGCTTGGAATAGGACAGGCAGGAAAAGAATTAGGGAAAAAAAAATTCAAAATCTCAAAACTTAGAATGCCATGGAATAGGACAGACGGAAAAAAAGTTCAAAATCTCAAAACTTAGAATGCCATGGAATAGGACAGACAGAAAAAGAACTAGGAAAAAAAATTCAACATTTCAAAACTTAGAATGCCATGGAATAGGACAGATGGAAAAAAAGTTCAGAATCTCAAAACTTAGAATGCCATGGAATAGGACAGACAGGAAATGAATTAGAAAAAAAAAATCAACATTTCAGAATTTAGAATGCCATGGAATAGGACAGATAGAAAAATGGAACTAGGAAAAAAATTTCAAAACTTAGAATGCCATGGAATAGGACAGACAGGAAAAGAACTAGGAAAAAAAATTCAAAACATGGCCTTGCAAATAAGACGAGACACTTTAGAGAAATAGAACCATGAAAGATTCATTGTAGTAGGACCCACGAGGAGTAATTTTAGAGGATTGGCTTTAAGGCATTTACAGCATGGTGTGGCAAAACCTTCCCAACTCAGGACATCTCAAAAAACACTTTTAGTGTATTTTAATCAGGAAATAGTTGGCTTCTGATGGTGATGGCGTGAATTAGAACATCTGTATTGTCTCACCCTTCACATGAGACTGAAAACAGAACAAAAGTTTTTAAACCACCTCTGAGTTTCCCCATCTGTGGGTCAGAAAAGGGATTAATCTGACAGTGATGGGGATTGCTTGGGGGATACTGGAGAGGCACAAGGAGGGGAATGTGGAGGGTTCTAGAAGGATGCTGGAGATATCATCCCACCCCAGTGCAAATGTTTCAGGGTGGGTGTCCCTGTGCCCACGTGGAGTGGATGCAGAGCTCCCCACCCCTGCACTGGGTGTCCCTGGGGGTCCCTGGATGTCCCTGGGTGTCCCTGGATGTCCCTGGGGGTCCCTGGATGTCCCTGGGTGTCCCTGGGGGTCCCTGGGTGTCCCTGGGTGTCCCTGGGTGCTCCCCCACCCCACAGCAGGGCCCCCCCAGCTGACAGAGCTGTCCCCCCCAGTACGGGATGCAGCTCTACAGAAACTACCAGCAAGCACAGGCACGGCTGAGCCAACCCACCTGGATCGGCCCCACGCCCCTGGTGAGTGTCCCCTGTCTCCCTGGTGAGTGTTCACTGTCCCCAACAGTCCCTGGTGAGTGTCCCCTGTCCCCCACAGCCCCTGGTGAGTGTCCCCTGTCCCCCACATCCCTGGTGAGTGTCCCCTGTGCCCCACAGCCCCTGGTGAGTGTCCCCTGTGCCCCACAGCCCCTGGTGAGTGTCCCCTGTCCTCCACAGCCCTTGGTGAGTGTCCCCTGTCCCCCTGGTGAGTGTTCCCTGTCCCCCACAGCCCCTGGTGAGTGTCCCCTGTCCCCCTGGTGAGTGTCCCCTGTCCCCTGCCCTCCTGGTGAGTGTCCCCTGCAGCCCCTGGTGAGTGTCCCCTGTCCCCCTGGTGAGTGTCCCCTGTCCCCCACAGCCCCTGGGGACCCTCTGGTGACCCCCCTGTCCCCCACAGCCCCTGGGGACCCTCTGGTGACCCCCCTGTCCCCCACAGCGCAGCGTCTCGGACAACGCCCTGGTGGCCATGGACTTCTCGGGCTGCACGGGCCGGGTGATCGAGAACCCCAACGAGGTGCTGAGCGCGGCCCTGGAGGAGGCCCAGGCCTGGAGGGTGAGTGGGGGTGCTGGGGAGCCAGGGGCAGCCCCCCTGAGGCCACCCCAACGTCCCCTCGTGTCCTTGTGTGCCCAGAAGAAGACGACGCACCGCTACAGCCTGCCCGCCGCCTGCCACAGCTCCCCGCTCAGCGCCGGTGAGACCCGGGCTCACTGCCCGCTTTGGGGGGTCCCTGCCCGCTCTGGGGGGTCCCTGCCTCGCCCAGGGGGTCCCCCCGAGTGTGACACCCCTGTCCCCACAGCCATCCACCGCACCCAGCCCTGGTTCCACGGCAGGATCTCCCGCGAGGACACCCAGCAGCTCATCGGCCGCCAGGGCTTGGTGGATGGGTACGGGACCCTCCCTTGGGTTTGGGGGGTTTGGGGTGGTCCTGGGGGGGATGTGGAACTCCAGAGAGGTTCAGGAGTGCAGGGGTTACGGGGTCTTGCAGCTCCTGGGGGGATACAGGGTGTAAGAGGGGGTGAAGTGAGTGATTTCAGGTTGTTGCAGGGTTTGGGGGGCACAGAGGCTCCCAGGGGGTGCTGGGCTACTCCCAGGTTTTCACAGGGGATTTGGGGGTTGTTGTCAATCAAAGGTGGCTCCAATGAAAGGGAGAGAATGATGCATCTGACTCCGTGGATATCAGAAGTTTAATTAATTACTTCATTATACTACATTATATACATTTCATCTAAACTAAACCTGCCAAGCACTCACTCTGCACTGAATCTCCCAACACACACACCTGGCCCTGACAGGCCAAGGAAACAAAAAATCTTCATTTTGGGTAAATAATCTCCACATTGCATCCTACTTTGGCACAAACACAGGCACAGCAAATTGAGATAAGAACATTCTTGGGAAGAATTGTGCCTTGCTTTTCTCTGTGAAGAGAAATGTGGGGCCACACACCTGGCCCTGATAGGCCAAGGAAACAAAACATCCTCACTTTGGGTCAATAACCTCCACGTTGCATTCAACTTTAGCACAAACACAGGCGCAGAAAATGCTAAAAATTGTGTTTTCCCTTTTCTGTGACGGTCAGAGCATGTGAATCTCAGAAATCCTTGGGAAGAGTTGTGCCTTGCTTTTCTCTGTGAAATGTGGCGACAGTGGGGGACACCGGGAGGGCACAGGGGACCTGGGAGGGCACAGGGGACACTGGGAGGGCACAGGGGACCTGGGAGGGCACAGGGGACCTGGGAGGGCACAGGGGACACCAGGAGGGCACAGGGGACCTGGGAGGGCACAGGGGACCTGGGCCCAGCCAGCAGTGACACCTCTGGCTCTCGCAGGGTGTTCCTGGTGCGGGAGAGCCAGCGGAACCCCAAGGGCTTCGTGCTGTCCCTGTGCCACCTGCAGCGCATCAAGCACTACCTCATCCTGCCGGTGAGTGCCAGCCTGGGGCTGGGGGGGCCCGGGGGGGCCGGGCACAGGGGTCCTGACCTGCAGCCCCCCCCTGGCAGAGCGAGGAGGAGGGACGGCTCTACTTCACCATGGACGACGGGCAGACGCGCTTCGCCGACCTCATCCAGCTGGTGGAGTTCCACCAGATCAACCGCGGCATCCTGCCCTGCAAGCTGCGCCACTACTGCACCTGCGTGGCCCTCTGAGCCTCTGAGGGGGCTTGGCACAGCCTGGCACCACCAGCACGGCAGGGTTTGGCTCGGCCCGGCGCTGCCAGCGCGGTTTGGCACAGGCTGGCGCTGCTGGTTCGGTCTCGCTGTCGACGTAGCACGGCACAGAACAGCTTGGCACAGCCTGGCACTGCTGGGGTTGTTTGGCACAGATTGGCCCTGCTGATATGGCACGGCTTGGCACAGCACCACCAGCACAGTTTGGCACAGCTGGGCACCAATGACATGGCACTGCGGGCACAGCCTGGCCCTGCTGATACATGGCACGGCTTGGCACAGTCCAGCACCACCAGCACAGTTTGGCACAGCTGGGCACCACTGACACGGCACTGCTGGCACAGCTTGGCACCAGTGGGATGGTTTAGCACAGCCCAGCACCACCAGCGTGGCACAGTTTGGCACAGTCTGGCACAGCTGGGTGGTTTGGCACAGCCTGGCACTGCCAGCATGACACAGCCCAGCACCACCAGGATGGTTTTGGCACAGCCTGGCACTGCCAGCATGGCACAGCCCAGCACCACCAGGATGGTTTTGGCACAGCCTGGCACTGCCAGCATGGCACAGCCCACACCAGGACCCCCACACTCAAGCACTTTCTCCCCTCTGCCCTGCAGCACCAGCCCCGAGTGTCCCTGCAGGGGCCTGGCACTCCTTGCCCCCACCCCAGGGGGGTTTTGGGGTCCCCAGGAGCGGGGTCCCGGGCTGTGGGGGTGCGGGGGGCACCCATCACCGTGTCCCCCCCTCCGTCTCCACGAGGCCAGTTGAACTGGGACGTGTTTTTATACCAGTGATAAATAATAAAGGTTATTTTTGCAGAGCTCCTGCCTCGTTCCTCGCCATCCCCAGAGCCTCCCCCAGTGCTGGTGGCACACGGCTGGCAGCGTCCCCATCTCCCACGCCTGGCAGCGTCCCCACGTCCCGCTGTGTCCCCGCGGTGCCACACAAAGGCCCCTCTGTGCTGCCGGGGCACCACGTGCGGCTCAGCCACGCCGCAAATCCCCGGCAGGGGGGATTATCCAGGGGGGATTAAGGGCTCGGATTTGGGGGGGCAGCCGCTATAAATGCGGGGGGCTCTGAGGAGGGGCGGTGAGGCCGTGCCATGGCTCCCAAGACGGTGCTGATCACCGGCTGCTCCTCGGGCATCGGGCTGGCGCTGGCCGTGCGGCTGGCGAGGGACAAACAGCGCCGCTTCCGAGGTGAGCGGGGCGGAGGGACCCCCCCAAAAAACCCCCCATGGCGGGGGGATCCCGCGGGGGCTGAGCCGCCTGTGCCCGCAGTCATCGCCACCATGAGGAACACGGGCAGGAGCGCAGCGCTGGCGGCGGCGGCGGGGCCGGCGCTGGGCAGGACGCTGGAGATCAAACAGCTGGATGTGTGCGATGAGAGCTCCATCCGGGCGTGCCTCGACAGCATCCCCGGGCGCCACGTCGATATCCTGGGTGAGCCCCGGGATTCCCGTCCCAGCCTGACCCCGCTGGCCCCCACCTTGTATTGGGGGCTGCGCAAGCTTGTCCCGTGCCAGGGAGCATTCGTGCTGCCAGTGCTGGGATCCTCCGTGCCAGGGACACCTCATGGCCCTGACCCCGTGCAGCGGGGACTGTCCGTGCCAGGGACCCCCGGCGCCAGGGACCCTCTGTGCTGGGGCATTCCCTGGGCAGGGACCCTCCAAACTCAGGACATCCAATTCTGGGGACCTTCCAAGCACTGGGGACCCCTGGCACCAGGGACCCTCTGTGCTGGGACATTCCCTGCACCAGGGACCCTCTGTGCTGGGACATTCCCTGCACCAGGGACCCTCTGTGCTGGGACATTCCCTGCACCAGGGACCCTCTGTGCTGGGACATTCCCTGTGCCTTCAATTTCAGGACATCCCATTCTGGGGACCCTCCAAGCAATGGGGACCCCCCGCACCAGTGACCCTCTGTGCTGGGACATTCCCTGGGCAGGGACCCCCTGCACCAGGGACCCTGTGTGCTGGGGCATTCCCTGGGCAGGGACGCTCCAAACTCAGGACATCCAATTCTGGGGACCTTCCAAGCACTGGGGACCCCTGGCACCAGGGACCCTCTGTGCTGGGACATTCCCTGCACCAGGGACCCTCTGTGCTGGGACATTCCCTGCACCAGGGACCCTCTGTGCTGGGACATTCCCTGTGCCTTCAATTTCAGGACATCCCATTCTGGGGACCCTCCAAGCAATGGGGACCCCCCGCACCAGTGACCCTCTGTGCTGGGACATTCCCTGGGCAGGGACCCCCTGCACCAGGGACCCTGTGTGCTGGGACATTCCCTGTGCCAGGGACCCTCTGTGCTGGGGCATTCCCTGGGCAGGGACCCTCCAAACTCAGGACATCCAATTCTGGGGACCTTCCAAGCACTGGGGACCCCCTGCACCAGGGACCCTCTGTGCTGGGACATTCCCTGCACCAGGGACCCTCCAAACTCAGGACATCCCATTCTGGGGACCTTCCAAACAATGGGGACCCCCCGTCCCAGGGACCCTCTGTGCTGGGACATTCCCTGGGCAGGGACCCCCTGCACCAGGGACCCTCTGTGCTGGGACATTCCCTGTGCCTTCAATTTCAGGACATCCCATTCTGGGGACCCTCCAAGCAATGGGGACCCCCCGCAACAGGGACCCTCTGTGCTGGGACATTCTCTGTGCAGGGACCCTCCAAACTCAGGACACCCCATTCTGGGGACCCTCCAATCACTGTGCCAGGGGTCCCTCATGCACAGGGACCCCCCACACAAGTGACTCTCTATGCCAGGGTCACCCTGCACCAGGGACCCTCCACAGCCAGGACATGCCATGCTGGGGACACTCCGAGAATCAGGGACCCCCCATGCCCAGGGTGTGGGATCCCCCTGCCCGGGGCACACCCCACTGATGCCCCCTGCCCCACAGTCAGCAATGCCGGGGTGGGCATGGCGGGACCCCTGGAGTGCCAGAGCCTGGCAGCCATGCAGAGCCTCATGGACACCAACTTCTTCGGCCTCGTCCGCCTGGTCAAGGAGGTGCTGCCCGACATGAAGAGACGCCGCGAGGGCCACATCGTCGTCATCAGCAGCATCATGGGCCTGCAGGGTAGGGGAAAATGGGGTGCCCTGGGAGGACCAGCCCTCACCCAGGCCTGACTGGAGCTTCCCAACCATGCAGGCATCGTCTTCAATGACATCTACTCGGCCTCCAAGTTCGCCGTGGAGGGTTTCTGCGAGAGTCTGGTGGTGCAGGCGCTGCGCTTCAACGTGGCGTGAGTGTGGGGACAGGTGGCCCTGCAGCACCTGGGGCAGGGTCTGGGGGTGCCCAGTGCCCAGTGCCCAGTGCCACATCCCCGGGCAGGATCAGCCTGGTGGAGCCGGGGCCGGTGATGACGGAATTTGAGACCAAGCTGTACGAGGAAGCCGAACGCGCCGACTACTCACGGACAGACCCCGAGACAGCCGAAATCTTCACCAAGCTCTACCTGAGGAACTCCAGGGATGTCTTCACCAGCCTGGGCCAGACCCCCGAGGACATTGCAGAGGTGACAGGCGGGCAGGGGGTCCCAGTGGGCTGGGGCTGGGCTGGACAGAGGTGTCAATTAGGCCTGACAAGGAACAGCAATGCCCAGCCAGAAGTGGGGCAGCTGACACCCAGACAGCTCCATCCTGATGGGGCTGAGCCTGGCTGGGAATGGGAATAGGAATGGTGGTGGGATGGATGGGAATGTGGATGGGATGGGAATAGGAATGGTGATGGGATGGGAATGTGGGTGGGAATAAGATGGGAAGGAACTGAGGATGGAGATGGGCGGAAATGGAATGGGAATGAGAAGGGATGGTAGGATGGGATGGGTTGGGATAGGATAAAGGTAGGAATAGAATGGGAAGGAGTTGGGGATGGGATAGGAATTGTGATGGGGTGAGGTGGGGTGGGAAGGGCTTGGGGATGGGGGTAGGAAATGAATGAGAAGGAGATGGGATAAGAATGGGAATAGGAGGAGAATGGGAAGGGAGGGGATGGGAATGTGAATGAGGATGGAGGCGCAGATGTGGATGGGATGGAGGTGCAGATGAGGATGGGATGCAGACAGGATTCAGAGGGGACAGGGGTGGGATGGAGGTGCAGATGTGGATGGGATGGAGGTGCAGATGAGGATGGGAGGCAGGTAGGGTTCAAAGGGGACAGGGGTGGGATGGAGGTGCAGATGTGGATGGGATGGAGGTGCAGATGTGGATGAGAGGCAGGTAGGGTTCAAAGGGGACAGGGGTGGGATGGAGGTGCAGATGTGGACGGGATGCAGACAGAGTTCAAAGTGGACAGGGGTGGGATGTCACTGGTGGTGGGCACAGCAAGGGGACAATCCCATGCCCACCATGGTGCAGCACACCCTGCGGGTGATCGAGGCCCCCCGGCCGCCGTTCCGGCACCAGACCAACGTGGCGTACACGCCCATGGCTGCCCTCAAACACGCCGACCCCAGCGGCGCCCTCATCACTGATGCCTTCTACCAGCTGGTGTTCAAGTACGACGCCGTGCTGCGCTTCGGCCTCCGCGCCATCCGCCTGCTCCGCTGGAAGGCTCAGAAGGTCAAGGCTGGCGCGCGGCTCCTGGGCTTCAAATAAACCCTTGTGGCTCCCGGGCACTGCCCGGCCCATCCCGGGCACGGGGGTAAAGGGGCAGGACCCACGCAGGGTTTCACTTCCCGTTCCTGGCCTGAAATAGCTCCCACATTAAAATGGGGAGGGTATTTATAACCTGTGCTGGGTGAGCAACGCAGAGCAGCTTCCTGCGGGAGTGCAGCGGCCGTGACGGGGCTGGGAAGGGCTGGCAGCTGCCCCCTGCCTGCCTCCTGCTCCCCAGGGGCACCTGGGCCTCTGACCCGCGGGCATGTGGCACCCAGGGGACCTCACCCTGTCACCCCCTGGCTCTGTGTCCTCCTTCCTCCAGGCACTGCTGTGGGGTGGGGAATGTCCCACGGTGGGGGGCTCTGTGTCACCCCTGTCTGGGGCACTGGGGCAGCACAGGGGGTGCAGGAGGTGTTGGGAGGGCAGGGGGCAGAGTGACAGGGGTGTGTGGTGTGTTCAGAGGGGCACAGGACGGGCATTTGGGGTGCAGGGACTGGCTCAGAGTGGGGGTGGGATGTATGGCAAAGAATGGGTGTAGGGCGGGTGCAGGGGTGCCCAGCAGCTCACGGGGGGCTCCCCTCCAGCTCCCTGTGGCTGACAACGGGGTGGGTTCACCCTTGGGCGCTGGCGTGTGGGTGCTTGGCGTGACAGCGCCGGGAGGTGAGAGCAGGGGGAAACCACAGGAGGCCCGACATGAATCAGCCCCGCTGCTCAGAAACCTTCCTGGCTCCCCCCGCCCTGCCTGGCACAGCCCCCGGAGCGCTGGAGGGACCCCCAGCCTCACGGGAGGGCTGGATGGAAGAGGCTGCAGCTCCGTGTGCCTCGCACGTGGCCTCTCCGGGACCGTGGGGACAGGATGGAGGTGGGGAAGGAAATATTTTTGCATTATCCCCCCCGCTTCTCGCACGAGTTAATGGCAAAGCGGCGGTGGGGCCGTGGTCCCAGGGTGATGGCAGCACCTGTGGGACGTGCAGGGGTGACATCAAAGCGGTGACAGTGTCGCTGCCTCCCCCCTCTGCGGTTTCTGCAGATTTGACTAACTTTCTCTGCTTGGGGGGCAGGATGGGGGGAGGTAGGCGTGACTCTGCCCGGCCCCGGGGAGCAACAAGGGGGAACAAAGCCACAGCTGTGGGAAACGGGGCTGAGGGAGGACAGGAGGGGACAGGACCTCCCTCCTACACCCTCAGTTCCACGGTGTCCCCCAGTGGAGCAGCAATGGGGCTGGAACTGGGCGAACTGGGGGGAGCCCCAGCCTCGCTCCCAGCCTTGCTCCCGGCAGAGAGAGGGGGGACAGGGAGCTGCTGTGGGTGAGGGGATCCCCAAGAGCTGGGGAGCACCTGGTGATGTTTGAGGCTGAGGAGCATCACCTCCCACCCGGAGCATCCTCCGGAGCACCACTTGGAGCCCAGGCCTGTCACCTCCATCCCCTCGGGTGCCGGGGTGGAGGCGCCGCCGCCGGGGCCGGAGCCGTGCGGGTTGGAAGTAGATTCTTCTCAAAACAATCGTCCGCTGGGACTTTCCTGTCGCCGGCGTGTGACAATTGCCAGCCGCTCCCCGTGTCCTCGATCCCCCGAGGGTTTCGCTGCCAGGTGCCGACTCGCTGCCATGCAAATGTGGCGCCAGATTTAACCCGGCTGGAGGGGCCGGTTCGGCGGCTCCCCGGGGGCTTCGCTTCTCTCCTGGCGCAGCAGGCATGACACAAAGCTGCTGTCCCCGTGCTGGTGGCCCGGTGACAGCCCCGTGTCCCGGTGGGAGCCGCGGGGTGGGTGGGTGCCAGAGCTGGGCTGGCACTTCCAATGTCCCATCCCGCTGTCGCTCAGCACAGAGCTGGCTCTGCTCACCCCCTGCCCCCCGGATTTAGGAGCCCGACCCACGCGGAGGGTGGGAAAACGCCGCGGGGAGGGTGACTCAGAGCAGGGCTGGGGAGTTGGGACACCCAGGAGGTGGTGGCAGTGACTCAGTGCTCCCCGTCCCCTCCCCGGCACCGTTTTGGGTGCTGGAGCGCTCCCCGCGGGAGCAGGAGCCGGCCGGGATGCTCCAAGGATGCAGACCAGCAGCCGGAAGTTTTTATGGGATTTTTTTTTTTTTTTTTTTTTGTGGATTAAGAAGCGTGTTTCAACACGAGGACAGGAGAAACGAGTTCCTCTGTGCTCTATCACGATTACAGCTATCAGCAGATAAGGATCTCTCTGTCACAACACCAACTGAAGGTTTCTGTAAGACTTTAAAGGGGTTTGGTTCCAGGCAGGAGAAGGCTGAGGGGTTTTAGATCAAATAAATTCTTATTAAGGGTCAAATCAGGATGGGAAGCCCCGAGCCCCCTCTGTCTCACCCAACCCTCGGAGCGTCCCGGCAGCAGCAGGGGGAGAAACCCCTCAGTGTTTGTGCTGGAAGGAAGTGAAGGGAAAAGAAAAAAAAAAGGATCCTCTGACTTTCTTTCTTCTCGGCTTTTTTTTCGTTTCTGTTTCTCAAGCGTGTCCAGCTCTTTGTGGCAGGAGGTGTCGGAGGGGGGGAATGAAAGAAGCGCGAACAACGTCAGCCTGGTAACGCAGGTGCTGAAAGGGCCGGGGGGTTGGTGAGAGCCTCACCCTCCCCGCTGGGATGTTTCCATCTGCTTAACCCAGCCCGGGAACCACGAACCCACCCCAGAGCCCAAACGTGGGGCCGAGCTGCCCCACCCCACAGCTCTCAGGTTAAACTCTGTTCACCAGAACCGTGTCCAGCACCATTTCCCAGCAGCCAGAGGAGCTGCTGATGTTATTTTACAGCTCTGGCTGTGTCGGTTACTCTCCTGAGTAACAGGTTCTGCTGAGCACAGCCTCCAGCACGGCTCAGCGCCCCGTAGGGACACAGATTCCATCACACCTGTGGGGTTTGCAGGCAGCCCCAGTGCTCATTCCCACTCCTCAGCCAGCTCTGGTCACTCCTGGATCTGTTTTCATGGCTGGCAGAGTGGATATTTCTTTACTGACATTTTTAAAACTTAAAATGAACCATTTAAGCACCAGAGGCTCGTTTCTCGGTGTTAAAAGCTCCTTCCCTGTGCCTCCCTGCTCACTCTTGGGGTGTAATTCATAAGTAAATGAAGAACCAAGTGAGATGGACGCACCAAGGCACTGGAGAATGCTCCAAACCTGTTCCAGACCAAAATAACCAAGCCAGGAGCAGAATAAATCAGGCTCTGAGCAAGTACCAGTGGTTTTCCCATCTGTTTTCCCAGACAAGGTGGTTTCCAGAGCTCATCCAAGCTCAGAGACCTGTAGTGGACCAACACAGCCCCTCAGGATCCAGACATGGCCCAGTAGGATTCCCATCTCCCAAGCCAGGGCAGCACTGTGGGGCAGGGATGAATGATGGGGTGTGAAAGAACAATTAATATTCTTAAATGAATCCATTACCCAATCCACTTATAGAAAATAAGATTTTTTGGATGGCTCCAGGAGGTCTCTCTCTGTGTGGATTCCTTTAAGAACCTGCCCTTGCCTGCCCTCAAGTCAGGACATCATCATTATTTAAATATTTTATTCATTTATTGACAATTCTTTGGTCTTGAAAACTAAGCCATTGAAAAGCAAGCTTGTCACAAAATTAGAAATTGATAAAGACAACCACAATGTCCTAAAAATGTCGGACTTAGAAATGTCAGGGCAGCAGTGGAACCTCTGGAATTCTCTGGGAATTCTCTCACTCCTTTTCCCTCTCTTTTCTGGACCCAAAAGCTTGGCCCTTGGGGCTGACCCTTGGTGGAACTGCAGCCCCCCTCACAGGAGGAGCATTGGTCACATTGTGACACAGGTGAGAGCCAACACCCACCTCTCTCATGATGGAGCTCTGGGAAACATCCTGAACCTGCTTTACAGCTCCACTCATCACAGCAGAAGAGTTCTCCTCAACTCCAGGGATAGCAGATCCTGGATTTGCACTTCCACAGCACTCTGGATGCTCAGACACACTGCAGGCTGATTTATCCCTCTCCAAATCCACCTTTAGTGGAAAACATGAATATAAATTTCTTATTTTGTACCTTAAAATTCAGGGAGGAAATAATTGAGCCAAAAGAATTCAGAGGGAGGGATGAATTTCAGTATTTCTTGAACCTCAGCTCTTCAACCTTCCCTCAGGGAAGTGATTGGATCACCAGGGATAACACAAAAGCAACACAGCTCTCAAACCACACAAGGGATGCAGAAAGTCCATCAGAACACTCCTAACTACAGGATACAAAAATATTTTGCAAAGATTAAACCTTCACTCAGCAAAGCCATTTCTAAACCCCTCTCCAGCCCAGGGACACCAACACAACTGTGGGGCCACGGGGAGATTCTGGAAGTGTTGTAAAAACCAACTTCAGAGGGATGGCACCTGCTCAGGGTGTGGAGCTGCACCTCCAAGGGCTGTCCTGGTGCGGGTGTGGCTCTCACAGCCCTGCCTGGGGTCTCACCTGTCCACAGCCAGCCAGGACCAACCCATAATGGCATGGCCACATGTCCTGCTGTGGGACAGAGGCACAGCACACAGCACAGCTTCATCCTCGTTCTTGGCAGCCATCAGAAAAGAGGAGTTTCCAGCAATGAAAGTCGGGATTTCCTCCAGGCCACATGAATGACCTCACTGGGTATCCCAAAAATATGTACTGTTAAAAAATCCCAACCCCAAATAGGTCTCATTTCTTTTTTCCTCTTACTGAGTAACTTCAAGAAAGTCAGCAGTGGGGTAAGAAAAATGAAAGTGTGCCACACTCTCATTAAGTCTTAGGGGAAAAGTTTTAAAGAGGAATTAATAATCCCTCCCTTTTCCTGCCCTTGTTTTCCTTGTTTTGGTGATGAGCCACTGGGATTATGACTAGGAAAAGCTCCTCCAACACACTCTGACTATTCACCTGAATGAGCAGGGGAATTGGCTTATAAACCTTTTGTGCTGACTTAAAACAAACTCTATAAAAACAAACACAAGTTAAAAATTGAAAACATCATAAATGGCTCTGAAGTTTCACAACAATAAAGTTCATATCAAAACCATTCTCTGCTCCTGGTGTTTCCCACAGTCCCACTCACCACAGCAGCCAGGC
Source organism: Calcarius lapponicus (assembly GCA_039654755.1). Classification (NCBI taxonomy): domain Eukaryota; kingdom Metazoa; phylum Chordata; class Aves; order Passeriformes; family Fringillidae; genus Calcarius; species Calcarius lapponicus. Next base: position 4,610,715 of record JBBFKN010000011.1, on the reverse strand, counting down.
AGAGATGCTACACAACACTGAATTATCAGGAAAAAAAACAAATTTAAAAAATGCGTCACCTTGTGACACACTTCTAGAAAAATACTCTAAAAAAAAAAAAAAATTTCATTACACTAATTAAAACCCAACCAACCAAGCCTCCCCTTTGACCGAAAACACATCCTTTGACCTTGGAAGAACAGGTCCTTTCACTTGAGCACCACTCTGTGCTCTCCCCGAGCTATGTGCGAGGAGAACTCGTAGCGGTCGTGGCTGCGGTAGCCGCAGACGTTGCACTCGAAGGGGTCGCGGAAGCCGTGGCAGCCCATGTGGATGGTGAACATCACGTAATCCAGGAAGAGCACGCGGCAGTGGTCGCACCTGTACACCCCAATGGCCTCCCCTTCCTTGTTGATGACCTTGAAGGCGTCGCGGGGGCAGATGGCCGGAGGCTTGATGATCTCGTAGGGCCTCGGGAAATCCTTCAGGGCCTGGAGGCCGTTGCGGGCGGGAGCCGCCACCATCACCTGGCTCTGGTGGAAGGCGGGGTTGGGCCTCTCCTCGTGGTTGCTGTCAGTGTCTGTGGAGTCGTGGCCGCTGTTGTTGGGGGAAAGGCCCCTGTCGGATGACAGGCTCTTGTCCCTGAGGTGGCTCTTGTCGGGCTCGGTGCCGTTGGGGACGCTGGCGACGTCGGCGGCGCGGGGCAGCGGCAGCGGGTACAGGCTGCTGATGACCGGCACCATCTCGGCTGTGGGCGCTGGTGGGGTCTGCACGAGCGGGCGCAGGGCCTCGGCCCCCAGGTAGGTGATGGCGTTGTTGATGGCCTGGTCCATCATGCGCCCGTGCATCATCTCGCTCTCCTTCTCGTACAGGAAGCTGGAGTTGTAATTGACATCGAAGTTGGGACGTTTCTCACCTGCGAGAGATGAGAGGGGATAATTACCTGAGTGGGGAAATGTCGGAATTCAGCACATCCCTCTGGCTGTCCTGGATTGCCCAAGCCCCTGCCAGGGGGCTCAGAGACCCTGGCACAGACACCTGTGATTTTGATTATGACCCATGGAGCAAATTACCAACCTTATATGAGGATCTGCAAGGCACGAAAGTCTAAATAGAATAATAATTAGTTTGTCACGGGGTGAAAAAATAGATTTTTGGGGTTTTTAGATTGGGGGTTCAGGGGCCAAGATGGAGGAATCTGGGCATGGCCAGTCTTTCTCCTTCTTCTTGGCCTCCATCTTCTGCTGTGATGCTGGCACTTTTGGATTGGTTTAAGGTAGAAGCTCACTGTCTAACATAGGTGATAGGTATTGGGAAATTATTGTAAATATTGTACACATAGTTTTTAGTATAAAAAGATAACACCAGTGTGCCTCTGTCTGACCTGCTGAATGGACCTCAGTAGGCCAGAGAAAAGAATTTTATAGATAAGAAACAATAAACAACCTTGAGAACGAGAACTGAAGAGTTCTGACTCCTTCTTCAACTGCCAGGCTGGGAAAAGAGATTTTCTAACACATCTTGGTGTCACTCTGAGCAGCAGAAGTCCCAAGAGGTAAAGAGCTGTTTAAACCCTGTGATGACTTTTCTAAAAGGCAGAAATCTCTGGGAATGGGGCATGATATGTTCTCTGCTGAAAGAGGCTGTTCTTAGACACAAGCAGCTTTTGGGTGGGGTATTTGGTTTTTTTTTCATATTTTTTAAAATCTCAGGCTTAGAAGCAAACTGATCTAATAGAGGAGGTGGTGAGGGTACTTTCTGAGATTCATCTTTGACAAGTCCTTGGACACTGAAGTCAGTTTTCTCCACTGTCCTTTGACTACAGCTTCCTCTGCACCACACCTGGCTTCTTGGATCTCTACACAGGTATTCAGGTAATCTAACACTGGCAGATATAAATATAGATATAAACAGCCCACAGTTGGGATCACTAGATACAGGGTTAGTGGAAAAAAAAGCTAAATTTTTCCTCTGGGTGTGCTGGGGCTTGGAAAGCTCTGGACTGGACAGAAGTGGAGGAGGGTGCACCTGAAATTCTGCTCACACCTCTCTGAGCAGCACAGTGCAACTCCTGTTCTCTGTGCCAGCTGCAAGGAGGAAACAAACTGCACCCCAAAAACACTAAAGACATTTTGGAGGGGAATGTCTAGAAATAAGTAACTGAATTCTGTGGTTAATAAAAGCATAAACTTGTTCATAGCTTAAGAAAAAAATACAAAAAAAAAAAAAAAAAAAGACCAGATGAAAGGTTTCACATGCAAGTGACTCGCAAACATTAAGTCCATGAATCTCTTGGTTACGGTAACTCGAGTGGTGCAGATGTTTATCAGTCACCTGTCAACACCCTGACTCAATGTGTATGAAACTCTGGGGTTTCACTGCAGAGGCAGAAAACCAGGAGCTCACGTTTCTTTTCTAAAACACTCCAAAAGGTTAAAGAACCACAAAAATGTAACTGCTTCCAGCCCGCAGCACCACTCGCCATCCAACTTCACATGGAAGGAAACAAAATGCTGCAGCATTTTTGGGTGACTCATAAAACCAGCTCCAGGCAAGTGAAAGATGTGAATAAATTGGGATTTAAGTAGAAAAAAAAAATAACAATAAAAGCAAAAATAGACAAGGCTCGCTAAAAATTTTGGTGTTGAGTCACTGTTGTAAAGTAAAATAAAGAAGCTTGATGTATGATCATAGCATTGTGGAATATCCTAACCAGGAGCATTGAGTCCAACTCCTGAATTAACACTGAGGGTCTCACAGTGATTCCACTGTCCTGGTGGATTTTAAGGTCCCCCAGGAAAAGGCTCTGAAGAGGGGCCTGGTGCAGAGGTGAAGAGTCAAATGCAGGGTTTGGTGGTCCCTGCCCTTGTGTGTGGGACTTGTAGTGCTGCACATGAGGCAGCTGTGGGGATGGAAATGTGAAAAATAAAGTGGGAGAGACTCCTGGTGCCTGTCTGAATCTCTGCAGAGCCCTCCAATTATAATAAAGGGGTTTTTCTTCCAATCAATAGACTTCATTCAGAGAAACGAGCCAAACAAAGATGCCTTGTTAGTGTATATCCATGTCCCTGCTTCCTGACTAAATGAGACATCAGCACTCATTCCCAGATTTCCCAAAGGATCCCTGCACTGGTCTGGCAGATCTGAGCTCTGACAGGGACGGGTCAGAAAGGCACAGGAGTCAGACCAAGGTCGGACAGCCTGCTCCTGGAAAAATCCTTCCTGGGAGGAATGTTTGCACATGTAATTTAACAAGAAAAATCGTAGGAGTCCTAGGAAAACAGCAAGTTTCAAAACTGTGATGGGTTCTCCAGCTTCTCCACACAATCACCTGTGTGTGCAGTGCCAGTTCATGCCATCCAGCACTAGCACAAATCCCAGAGGATCTGGGCCACGCAGGAACTCTTTGGCTCACAGAGGAAACCCCAAACCCACTCGTTCTTCATGTTAGGCTTATGCTGAGGGGGTGCATCCTGCTGCAGACGTGTTTTAATAAAATACATAAAGGTCAAACTGCTGGTGATTGCACAATGAGAGAGCTGAAAAAATGCTAAAATAGAGGAAGCTAAAGGATTACAAATCCATTTGCATTAGTGTTGCTTTTTGAACCACAGCAAGACATGTGAGGGCCAAGCCCCACAGGTCCAGTTCCGATCCTGAGCACCAAAGAGACTCGCATGGAGTGTGCTGCTCTGGCTGTGCAGTGAGGTGACCTTTAGAAAGCCACACTAATGTAAAATAAATAAATAAATGAGATCAGTTTTCAGAGATGAAAGCCCAGTGCTACCCACCAAACCCACTAAGAACTCCATTACCTTCAAAAACTGAGTTGGTTTCCTATGTGGATGCATCCATCTGCACAGCTTTACCTGGATGGATCCAGCTCTGCAGCTTTCCCTGGATGGATCCATCTGCTCACCTTTACCTGGATGGATCCAGCTGTGCAGATTTACCTGGATGAATCCATCTGCACAGCTTTGCCTGGATAGATCCAGCTGCTCACTTTTACCTGGGTGGATCCATCTGCACAGCTTTCCCTGGATGGATCCATCTGCACAGTTTTACCTGGATGGATCCAGCTGTGCAGATTTACCTGGATGAATCCATCTGTTCATCTTTCCCTGGATGGATCCATCTGCACAACTTTTCCTGGACGGATCCAGGTGTGCAGTTTTACCTTGATGGATCCAGCTGCTCACATTTCCCTGGATGGATCCAGCTGCTCACCTTTCCCTGGATGGATCCAGCTGTGCAGCTTTGCCTGGATGGATCCAGCTGTGCAGATTTACCTGGATGAATCCATCTGTTCATCTTTCCCTGGATGGATCCAGGTGTGCAGTTTTACCTTGATGGATCCAGCTGCTCACCTTTCCCTGGATGGATCCAGCTGTGCAGCTTTGCCTGGATGGATCCAGCTGCTCACCTTGACCTTGCTCTGGAGCTGGTGCACCCTGTGCTGGGGGTTTGGCTGCAGCAGCCCTGCCTGCCCTCCCAGCCCACACCTCTCTCACATGAGCCCCACTCAGAGGGTGAACTTTATATTGGGCCATAAAAAAAAAAACAACCAAACCACTTTTTACCTTATGTAACCCTACAAAGAGCACAAATAAGGCTTCATCAGCACCAATATTATATAACTGCTGACTAAGGGTTTTTCTTAGGACACAGGGCTGTATTTTATTTCCTTTAAAGGCAGGTTGATGAAATAAGACTGGCCAAGAGGGTCAGGTGTTTGCTGAAACCCAGAACCTGCCCAACTAGTATTTAAGATCCCCAACATGCAAAACTCTGATCATGTTCAATTAAATGCAAAGAAAATACTATGGAAATATCTGCTTGCTTAAATTACCACAAGAAAGGGTTTGATATTTTTTAATCATACACAAATTTAGTAGAATGACTAAGAGAAATCCAATACTTTTCTGCCTGTAGGCCTTATTTCACACATGAATACTGCAGGAATCTTCAGCTCTTGCTGAGAAAACATTAACCTTCCTATTCTTTGCCTGTTCTACGTCCTAGCAGAGAACATTTCAAATACATAGGTACAGAAATGGCACGTGGAAGCTCATAAAACATATTTATAAATCACCTACATAAAGACACAAGGCACAACAGTAGTTTCCACCCAATTTAAGCAACCAACAGAACAAATTCTTTTTATTTTAATCAACCCCTCACAACAAATTGCTAAAACCCCATCACAAAAATAATTTTTTTGTATTAGATGCTCAGCTTGAGCAGGATATTTAAAAGAAGCAGAGGCATTGTACTGTTTGTTACCAACCCACACATATTTAACTGTTGCAGATGAAAAGGGGTTTTGTTCTTACCAATAAATTTCTGAGGCATTGAGCTTTTTCTCTTTGCCACGTTGCTCGCTAGCCTGTCCAGCACAAGGGCTCTTTCAGTCCCCATCTCTGCCTTGATGTGCCTTGCCTCCACGCTGGCTAGGTTGGAAAATGTGAAAAGGAAGGGGAAAAAAAAGAGAGAGAAAAAAAAAAAAAAAAGTAGGTGAAAAGGAAAAAAAAAGAAAGATAAAAAAAAGGAAGAGCCGACTGGTTTAATCTCCAATCAGCCACATAACTGGAGGAAACAGTTTGGAGATCGAATGCAAAGCTGGTTTTGCTTTTTCTGTCATTCCTGCTCTCTGGGCACCCACTGTGGTCAGTGGCAGCACAGCCCTGAGCTGACTCAGGGGGGAGCACGAACCAGAACTGTCGTCAGCGAGAGGAAGTAAATGAACTGGCTGGAAGGTTGGTTAAATTGCAGATGGAGACAGAAGCTATGCTGGCCTTTCTTTTTTATTCTGAGTAAGGCTGCATGACACCTGCACACTCAGTGTTTCGAGCTGCAGGAGGAGACACTCAGTGTTCTTGCTTAACTTTTCAGATTTCAGTCATAGATGTCTTAACGGATCACTAAGAAACTTGTATGATATATATCAGTGTTCCAGTAAAATAAAAGCAATAAAGCCTTTGAAAATTCAACATTTCTAACTCTTTTTTCCCCAGGTGTTACTGTCACTTAATATTTTTTTCCTAAACGCTACAGCCTAAAACTAACTGTGAATGTTTCCTCTGTGTTTTAAAGCTTGTTACAACCTCCCAGATTTCTAATTTTTGGATAAGTACCTGTGCCTTGTGATGACTCCCTTGAGATTAGGCCAATTAAGGCTCTTCCCATTTTCCAAAGCTCTCCTCAGCTGTGCTAAGCAGTGCCCAGCACTGCACAGAAGCTGTGCTTGCTCTGAGCTCCTGGAGGCTGCAGAGGTCTTGAGTTGGAGAGCTGCCACCTCATATCGCTACTACCACACTAATACTGATCGTAACTGCTGTGGCTTCCCCCCCAAACCCTGCTCAAACCTCAACACCCATCTGGACTCATGCTTTTATGTTAAAAATTATAATGAAGAATAAACTCATTGCTAAAAGTACCAATGGCAGAGATCACTGTGCTGAGAACTGGGCACATCTTAATGGATTGTCCAAGTCTGTAGGAGATGGGATCTGCAAGGTGAGGAATGATTCTACTGTGTTTTAAAGCTTGTTACAACCTCCCAAATTTCTAATTTTTGGAAAAGTACCTGTGCTCTGTGATGACTCCCTTGGGATTAGGCCAATTAAGGCTCTTCCCATTTTCCAGAGCACCCAATGAGAGGTGATTTACTTTCCCAAGGTGATAAAAAAGGTTGGATCTCACTGCGAAAGAGTCCTGGTTGCTGTGTTACTGTACATACACCAACAAATTTAAATATAGAATCATGGAAACATGGAATGATTTTAGTTGGAAAGGACCTTGAAGATCATGGCATGGGCATGGGCACCCTCCATTATCCCATGTTTCTCCAAGCCTTGTCCAGCCTGGTGCTGGACATTTCCAGTGACAGTCACAGCCTCTCTGGGCAACCTATGCCAGGGCCTCACCACCGTCCCAGGAAGAATTTCTTCCTCACATCCCATCCAACCCTGCCCTCTGGCAGTCTAAAGCCATTGTCCCTTTTCCTGTCACTCCCTGCCTGTTAGAAAAATCCTTCTGCCTCCTTTTTATAACCCTCTTAAGGCACTGGTAGGCCAAAATGAGGCCTCCCTGAATACATGAAGCATAACCTAAGTAAGAGACAAGCAGTGCCAGAGGAAAGTGATAGGAACACTTTGGTATCATCTCAGTCCTGCTAAACACAGATTTATTGAGTAGCAGACTTAAATTTTCATTTGCCCAGTAGAGCAAGTGCTGAAAGTGCAGCTTCATCCTTCCCAGCCCTGTGCAGCCTTTCCCTGAGTGTCTCAGTCTGTCCTCTGTACCTGTTTGTCAGTGCTGCTCCTGATAACAGGAGTTTCAGTCAGCACAAACCATGACTCACCAAACCTCAGCCAGAACTATTTGTTCATGTTTGTTCAGCACTTTGAAAACATCAAATGTTTCAGAGGTGCTTGGTGCTACAAATATGAGTCAGGGAGGATGGGATAACAGGGCCTGGCTGTGCTTGGTCACAGTCCTGGAACCTTGGGATGTACGTGACAGCCAGCCCTGTGCAGGGCATGGAGTGCCTTGAAGGTAATAACACACTACTCTTCTAGTCTCAGTTTTATTCTAAATTCATCCAGTGTGTTTGGAGCTTCCCATAAATGTATTCATCCCTGCTCCCAGCATAAAATACCCAAATGCACAAAGTGAGACAAAACACCAGGTTAAGGTGACACTCTGAGGGGAAGTGAGGGAGGTAGAATGTAATCACCTGCTTGAGCTTGGGCCAAAAGGTCTGGTTTGGTCTTGAAAATTATAGGGTTTTTAATTTCAGGACTTCAGTTTAATTCTCATGCTCCAAAGCCTGGAATATGCAGCTTTCTATTAACTTTAGATGACTGTAGTCCAAGGTTTGAACTACCCCCCAAAGCCAAAGCCTCATAATCTTGGCTGGATCATTGCACAAGTCATTAACAAAAGTAATCTAAATTTCAAAAATCCAGCAAATGGTGGACTCAAAAATGTATTTTTTTCTTTGCAAAGAAAAAATAAAGAAAACACAATTCACCCATGCCATAAAAGCAGCTCCCTGGTCCCTTCTTTGGTTTTATGATTTTGTTGTTCTAGCTCCTCTTTTCCTTAGTCTTTACCTCCAGGAGTTGCACTCTGAGGACCCATGTGCTGCTCTAGTAAAGCTTTAATTCCACATTTTCAGGGTGTTTTTCCTTATCCTGGCAGGACTCAGCTCAGAGCTGCTCTCAGCCCTCCCAGCCCCAGGAGCACACTGGAAGCTGCACGTAGCACATCAGGGGTGACTTGTCAACGTTATTTATGTGCCACCAAGGGAAGTTTAATTGTTGAATTAATGTCAGGAGGGCAGATGAGGGCTTCCTGCAGGAATAACAGAGCTTTTCCTCAGAGGAGATCTGCAGAGACAGTAACTATTGACCTACATAACATGCTCTGGGACTTCTGTAGAATCAATCTTGCAGGTTCATGGTTCTCTGCTCTTTTATTTTAATGCTGAGGGTCTTTGCCTTCACATTAAGATTTTTGACTCCTTGCTACTGGCTATTTTTTCCTAAAGAAAAAAATAATCTCTATTTATGGGCCACAAAAGGTCTTTGATGACATTTCCACAATTTGGCCTTAGGGAAACAATGTCTGCTCCCAGTAAAATGAAGGTGGTTATACAGGTTCTCATCCACAACACAGCTCTCTCTACCCAGAAACTAACTGAAAATTATCTCATCCAACTTTTTCCTCTGGATCATATTTTAAACAATCCAAGAATAATATTTAGCATTTAGGAAAAAGTTTTTTAATCACTCCAAATTCTCTAAAGGCTTCTCAAATATAGAGAAGTTATCACACCCTGTGTCCCTCTTTAATTCTCCTTCCTCTGGATGATTCCAATGCACATGGTGATTTAAATAAGTAATTATCTCACTATAACATGGATCTAAAAATAAAATTCAGGCTGGACTAACAGAAATGGTCAAGTGCTTTGCTCAAAATTACACTGAGAAAAAGACAAATACAGAAAATCCAGACTTCCAAAGCACTGAACAGCAGCCTGGGATCTTGGATTGTCCTGCAAGCTCAGGGCTCTGATGGCTCAACTGCAGGGCCAGAAAGTATAAAAAAGTCTCTGAGGATGCTGAAAGGAACTCTGCAGCTCAAGTGAATCCCTTTCTTGGTCAGATCTGATCTGTGGCTCTGGAATTACGTGGCAAGTTGAGCTCCTAAGCATGGAATTTTCTATGCTGTAAAGATGGGGTTGATCTCAGCACTTTTACAGCTGGGAGCCCCTCTCCTGCTCAGCCAGCACCAGGGCTGAGGATGAGCTTCCCTGACCCCCTGAGAGGTCTCCATGCTGCTCCCAGCGCTGCTGCCTGCCTCAGTGTACACTTCAGGTGTAATCCCGCCTGGATAAAGCACTTCCAGAGGACCATTTTCCTGTGAATTATCCATGAGGAAGGACTCTTTAGGTTGTCCTGTGAGTGCTGGGTGAGCCACCTCTCCAAAGGTGCTGTCCCCTGGCCATCATGGGTTCCCCGAGTGCTTTGGGTTGGGAGGAACCTGAAGGATCACCTTGTACCACCCCCCTGCCACGGACAGGGACACTTTCCTCTAGCCCAGCTTGTTCCAAGCCTTTTCCAACCTGGCCTTGAACACTTCCAGAGATGGGACATCCATCTCTGGGCCACCATGTCACCCTGCAGCTGGAGAGAGAGGTGCTGCTGTCCCAGCCCCAAGCTCACACCAGCACTCACCCTGCACTGAGCTGTTCCCATAGTGTGGTTTCTGCCACACCAACCAATGTGAGCAGAATTTTTAGAATGTGCAGATAATGTTAGCAAAGCCCTCAAGTACAAAGCTGAAATTAGAGGCATTGTTTCCTGTAGCATCTCTGTGTGGTCACTCAAGAAGGGAGAGTGGAACGGAGTTGGGTGTTTGTGCAATGAGAGCAATGTGAGAGAGATGGTTATCAGGGACAATGCTCCAACTATATTACATGAAACTTCTCTTTTAGAAATATTTCCACATTTAGAACATGCAAGCATGGCACTGAAAAGCAAATAGAATGGTTACTACTGTCCTGATGCTTTTAAATATTTTAATCAGTTAGGAATGGTGGCATGTAAAGTATTTTTGGGTCTAAAGATGTCTCCATGTGAGAATTATAGAATTATGGAATAGTTTGAGTTGAAAGGGACCTTAAAGGTCATCCAGTTCCACCCTCCTGCCATGGACAGGGACACCTTCCACCAGATCTGGTTGAGAAGCTTGAGGGGAATTTAGAAAAACACCAAAATTCAAAGTGATGCAGAGAAGTAGGGAAAGGATCAGTAATGGAAAGAGGATGTTTACTAAACACAAATGCAAAGTGCTAAACTTAGGGGGAAAAAAAAGAAACATAGCAAATGACCTCCTGAGAGTCTTTCCAGCTTTCCCTCTCCCTGGTTCTGCCACCCAGCATCCTGGTGGTACCAAGGAATTGGATGGAAATTCACCAGGAGTTCCCATTTTCCATAAAATTCCCTAACAACCCTGCAGTATGTGTAAGGGTGTGAAGGTCTCCCAGGCAGGGGAGCAGCCACCTCCTGGCACTCTGGGAATTTCCATTCCCTGAGACCATTTCAGGCTCCCTGCAGTGCTGCAGCAAGGATTGCACCACAGACTTGGGATGAGGGGGGAATGTTGCTATTCTGAAATGCATCTAAACCATGAAAATAACTTCAAAGCAGAGACCTGCAGCAGGTTTCATGTTTTACATTTTCACAGATGGGCACTTTGGGTAATGGCCATGATGAGTGTACTGTAACCCAAACCACAGTCACAACGTGTAAGGGTTCTCACCAAACCCAGAACTTGCTGATGAGCTGATTACCAGTAACTTTTACAAATACTCTAAGAAATATGTCACTTGCTGACAAGAAGAGAGCCCCCTCAAAACTATAAAAAACTCTTTAAAACCTCTATGAAACATTTTGGTAAATCATGGTTCTCTGGGAGGTTTTCTGTCACAAAGCCTGAAACACCAACCTACACTCTCTGCACGGTGTAGGGATTCCTGTACCCAAGATTTTTATCACATACCAGTGGCTCTTCACACTGATTTTCAGGCCTGGCTTTTGATGATTCCTGCAGAATCTTGCCCTTACTGTTGTGGATAGAGTTATTAGGAGGAAATTCCTCCCTGTGAGGGTGGTGAGGTCCTGGCATAGGTTGCCCAGAGAAGCTGTGGCTGCCCAGGAAGTGTCCAAGGCCAGGTTGGACAAGGCTTGGAGCAACCTAGGATAATGGATGGTGTCCCTGCCTATGGCACTGGATGATCTTCAAAGTCCTTTCCAACCCAAACCCTCTGTAATTCCATGTTTCCATTATTTGGTGTTTTTTCAAGGCTGCATAGCAAAAGATGGGAGCCTGAATTCTGAAACTGTGGCCTCAGCTCTTCTTAGATCAGTCACAGAGTTCTTTGGGAGGTCACAGCCACTCCTTGACTCTGAATGGGAAGAGTAATTTTTTCCTGACTTACTGGTGTGTTGTGAGATCCAAATCACACAGTTCATTTTAGGATTTGAGCAGTTCAGGTGAAGCAGGGACAAAGATTATGGTGATTACTTTTCACCAAAGTATTTTGGAACTGCAGCACTGAGACTGCAAAATGGAAAATAAGAAAAAAAACATGTTTTGATACATTTTATCTTTTCCAAAGGCAGTTCTATATTCAAAGCAGCCCTTTACCTCTCACTCCCTCCTAAGCTGATCTATCAGTGATTTTTGAGATACCACTCCCTTTGTATGCCCTAGATCCAAGCCACTAAAACTGCTGCAAATGCTAACAGAAAAGGAACCATCAAACACGTGGTTGTCAACAACTCATCCTGTAAAATTATTCCAACATTAATGTAGGAATAATTTATCTCACTGAGCATCACCTCCAGAAATGCTGGATACAAAATATTTTAGATGTTTTACACAAAGTAACACTTAAATAAAAAAGTGATTAAAGCAAAAGTGCCTCAGGGCTATAACGAACCAGCCCCTTTAGAACATTACAGCCCCTCAGGTTACTGAAGAGGAGTGTAGGAAAAGCTGTTCTCAGGCTGTGGGTTAACAACTCACCAGATGATCTTTTATAAGCCCTGTAATGCACTGAAACCCCAAAACCACTGCAATGTGATAAACTCACCAGCCTCGCACATGCCGGCGTTCTGCAGGTAAGTCCGGCACCGCTCCTTGTGCTCCTCTAACGAGCTCCTCTGCTTGTAGCTCCTTCCACAAAACTCACATTTATATGGCTTCTCCACTACAAAAAGAAACAATAAAAGAATGAAAATAACCACAAGAGACCACTAAAACACTGTCTTGCTTGAAGCACGGTGCTGATGGGGAACAGCACTACACTGCTGGTCTTGATTAAATCAAATTCTCATTTATCCTTGGCAGATAAGATAATTTTAAACTTTGATTCTTTGTGAGGTTGAACTTTTTTCTGTACAGTGCAGTGCAGAGATAACACCTATAATTTAGAATCAATGTTTTCTTTCTGAGCCCATGTAGAACACAGGATAAAGACAAATTCAAGGGCAAGCACAGCCTGGCTCCTGCAGAACTGGGGTAGCTAAGATTGAGTTATACCTGACTTGAAATCCAAGTCACCTCAACTCTGTGCCTCCATTTCCCCATCTGTAATATGGACAGAACACCCTACCAGGCTTAAGAAAAAACATCTGTTGAGCATTTTAAGAGATTCAGATGAAAGGCACTACACCACAGTGAGGTGGCAATAGTCATCTGCCTGCAATTATGCTCCTGGGATTTTCCTCACAGCTCATGAGATGGGAAGAAGTCCCAGCAAAGCACATCTCACACTCTCCTCAAGTTCAGAGCTTGCTGGCACAGCCAGCTGCACTCGTATGAAAATGAGCTGACAAGGTGGTGATGGGTCAAAGGTTGGACTTGATGATCTTGGAGGTCTTTTCCAACCAAAACGATCCTGTGAAAATACCATGGAGCTATTTGCACAAGCAGGTTTGTGGGCTGTGACATGGCTCCCATGGCCCCTCTCTCTGCACCAAGAGCAGAGCCGGTTCCAGAAGCACCACTGAGTGGTCACTGCCCTGTGTTGAGCCTTTCACAGGCTGAGCAAACCTTGCTGTCTGTCTTTTCCACACCGAGTGTCCCAGTGACACACATCCAAACCACATGGAGTGCCTGTGAAGTCACTTACCAGAATGTGTCCTTAAGTGACCCGTAAGCGCATCCCTCCTCTGGCAGGCATAACTGCACAGGTGACACTTAAAAGGTTTTTCCCCTGTGTGTAGTTTAATGTGGCGGAGGAGGTTTCCCTTCTGAGTAAAGGAAGCTCCGCACTGATTACACTGGAATGGCCGTTCACCTTAAAATGACATACAGAAAAGGACATTTAATGGTTACGTGGGTATCATGCTGTCCTCTGCCTTTTTGGAAGAGGAAAGAATGAGATATTGGATTGATTTCTTTCTATAGAAACACACAGAGTGTGGCTTCAGTGGGAGGGAGGTGCGGCTCTGGTGTCAGAGCTGCTCGTAGCATATGTAGGACTATGGAAAGCACTGCACAGTTCTTCCATGGAAAGAAGCGCTCTGGAGGAGGCTGATTCCAACAAGCCAGCAATTTTTAGAAGGAAAAAAAAGTCTTATCTTACTGCAGGCTGAAACTTAAGATGCTCATTGGTTTGTTGCCAAAGTATGGCACAGAGAGAAATTTATATACAGACTGAAAATGGCAGCACAAAACCAAATTAACTTTTGCTTTGTGCCAGAAATACTGCATTACATAGTGCCTTTCATCCAAAATTCTTAAAATGCCTCACCAACTTGCTTTTAATACTATTCAATCCTGATAAGAAGAAAGGTGGGTAAAGTGAGGCACAGAACATCGAGTAACTTGATAAAGATCACATGTGGCGTCAAGGACGGAACAAGGAAACCCTGATTTTGGTATCCTTTTTAAAAATAACTAGTCTAGATTAAAAATTATCTTATTTTCAGTACTCCATCTCTTACAAGAACAACAGAGGGATATTTACCAGTGTGGCTACGCTTATGAACCATCAAGACATTGAGGCTAATGCAGGCTAATCCACAGATATCACAATTCATCTTTCCACTAGCTGGCCTGACGTTGTCATATGAACCCGAGTGTCTTTCCAGTTTAATGCTCTCATATTCGTTATATTCTCTGGGGTATGTGTAAGGCAGTTCAGATTCTTCCAGGTTTTCCATTGGCTCGGAATTTAAAGCACTCTCCTCTCTTTCATTGTATTCACCTTTCACTTTAATCACATCATCTGCAGGTAAAACAAAGCACAGGAGTGAAAAAAGGATAATCTCATCCACCTTAGGGAAAAAAATGCACTAAAGATTTATATAAAACAACAGTATCAGTCTTCCTAAAAGTTTTATTGAAATATGCAGATGAAGAAATGAAGTTGAGATGTGGATCTTCACTGGTCATGGACACTTACAGTGAGATAACCCTTGAAAGCAATTAACCTGCTTGGTAATTATCTTTGAGAACTTCCTTCTAGAGATTATGAATATATAACACAGTACAAACATCTCCTGGAACTACTAGCCAGGATTCAAAAGAAAACACCTTTTCACACCACTCACAAGTATTATTTTTATAGAAATCAGCATTTCAGGTTGCTTCTGTGAATTGGAAATAAAGAAAGACATCAATTTAATAAGTAATTTTATCTTATAACTTATACCTTCTTGTGGAACCTCTGCTGCTTAGAACAAGCCTAGGAAATATATCTGATCAGTGCAGGACTCCCAGCTCTTCCATGGGATAGATTCTCACTAGTGAAGCCTAACCAATAATCCCAATTTTCACTTGCAAATCCCAGTTTTTATCCATAGCTCTCAGACATGTGAGGAACAGTTGATAATCTTGATTTACAATGTGAGTAAAATGAGCAGAGGCAGGGTAAGGGTTTCCTGATAAATAAATGTATCCCAGAAATGTCAAAAGATTTTCCTGATTTTGTGAGGATGTGGCAAAGAATCTGACACCTCCTGAAGATCAGTATCCATGTTTTTCAAACATGTTCCTGGACCTGTAGCCAGTCCAGAGGAATCCAAAGGCATGGCCTAAATGAATGCAGCTCCATGACAAAGGTGGATGTAACAGGCAGCTAATGATTTACTAAAGAGTAAAAATGCAAGCAAATTGGTCACACTGCATAAACAACTGATGATTCTCAGCTTAGGGTGCTGAATTTCCTTTCCACAATTAACTCCAAAATTACCACTACTTCCATTAAAATCATTAATAACTGCCAGGACAGCTTTTTTTTCTGCTTAAAGCTGGCTGAGAAAGTTGGGACAGCCTGGAGAAGAGTTGTGTGAGACCTCCCAGCACTTTCCAGCATCTGAAGGGGTCACAAGGGAACCAGAGAGGGACAATTCATCATGAGCTGGAGTGACAGGACAAGAGGGAATGGCTTTAAAGTGAAAGAGAGAAAATTAAGGTTGGCTAGATGGAAGGAATTCCTCCCTGGCACAGGTTTCCAGAGAAGCTGTGGCTGCCCCATCCCTGTGAATGTCCAAGGCCAGGTTGGATGGGGCTTGGACCAACCTGGGAGAGTGGAAGGTGTCCCTGCCCAGGGCAGGGGGTGGGACTGGATGAGCTTTAAGGTCCTTCTAACCCAAGCCATTCCATGGTTCCCTGACAAGACTTAAGGTTGGAACTCAAGTTGTGCCTCAAGCTACTGAGTGAAGAGGAGCACCACGAGATGCAGCACATGGCCTCCTGTTTGAGCCTTGTTCTCTGGCCACCTGCTCCTCCTTCCAGCCCAGGATTAGACAGTTCAATCTGGCACTGAATCACTTGTGCCTTCTCCAAAGTACAGAACATGAACTGCTGAATATGTATTAGCTCTGGTTCTGAGTAATAAACCACATCAAATGCCGAGAACAAACAATGGGTGGCAGTGAAAATGAGGTGGCGACATAAAAGCAACGTTGAAAAACAAAAATCTGGCAACCTAGAATTTCATTAAATCAACATTTTCAGCTACATTTTAGGGAGAAAATCACTCCTTGATTGTATTAAGCCCTGCCAATCTGTCTGACTTTGGGCTGAGCTGGGGAAAATAGGTGGATGATGGTTTCTTTCTCCTACACAAGACCCCACTTGCGTAGGAGAAAGAAACTCTGACATCCCTCTCGTGCTCTCCTTGGATGGGGATATTGATGGAAGAAAAGTGTTTTCTCCCATACTGTGTGGTTTTATCCCCTGTCCTGGAAAATATTTGGATTGTCCTGCTGGGACTTGCTGCCCCACTCCTGGATGAGCTCAGGTGAGTTCAGGAGTTTTCTCAGAGGGTCACAGGGAGCTCCAGATTCACCCAAAAATGGGCTGTTTTTCTTTGTGGATCCTTCAGTACCAGCTCTGCTTCATATCCCACAGATTCCTGCTTCCACAAAAACAGGGCTTCCTCTGCAGGTGCCTTCTGCTGCCAACTCCATGTCCAAGGGTGTGAGGGTGATCTTGTTATCAAGATTCTTTCAAAATTAGTTTATACAACCGTTTCCATTTTCCAAGGGAAAATGATTGCCAGTTGCTGAAAGGAGATTTCAACACCCATCCCTTTCCCAGGAGGCAAAAAAAAACCAAAAAAGAAAAAAAAAAGAAAATATTTTTTGGTTGGTTGGTTGTTTTTTTCCCTCTCAAAAGGAGGCTGTTCCAAAATAATTTGCTACATCCTGCCCAGCATGGTAAAAGGAAGTACCAAGTGCAGCTGCACCTTGTTGGTGCTTTCAGAAACAATTTCAATTCCCACTTTCTACTTAACGTCTCACCTTTCGTCTGCATCTCACACAGTTTTCAGCAGTGGAGGCCAAGCTGTGATCTCCAACAGAGGCTTCTGTGCTTTTTGCTTCTCTTTCTCACCACAGTGCTTGGCTCACAGCTCCAGGGCTGTGCCAGGGTCTGTGTGGTACAGTGTGGGCACTGGTTTGAGCCCTCCGTGGCACATCCTTGGGGACTGGTGCAAACTGAGAAATCATCTTGTGATTCCACCGTGGAAAATAATCACGCCTGCAGTTTTCACACTGCACATAAGGCTTGTGTTTCCTTGTAGTAACAGGGGAGGATGCACCTGAGTTTTGATCAAGGCTTTTCCATCACTGCCTCTGCTAAAAACAGGGGCTGTTTCAGCTGTCCAAAGTTCAAGTGTTTTCCTGGAGATATTTGAAGGATTTCCATCAGAAAATTCACCTTCTGATGACTGGCACCAAGAAAAGACACAAGGGAAGAGACTTTTGGAACCCAAATAGAAATTAGAAGAGTTGAGATTTTTTCACCTGTGATGGTTTAGAGGCTGCTTCACCTCCTGACAGCCAGACAGGAGACAGCTTAAGTGCAAAGCAGTCTGAGGAAAAGATGGCTTGGTATAGGCTGTACTAAAATTAACCAAGTGATTGCAGAGTCTGGAGCCACCAGATTATTTTTCAGCTCAGACTTTTCTCTGTACTGGCATGCACAGGGAATACCATGTGATCAGGAGATTGGCAGATGTGTGGAAGGTTTGTATCTGTCACTTAAAAATCATATCAACATATTTTATTAGATCAGGGAGTTTCCAGACTGGTCTGCCTTAATCAAGAGGAAGGAAGCTGTGACTTCATGTAGAATAGGGAAATTTAACTGAGGAAAAACACAATTATCCCTAAAAACACTAACAAAGTTCCCACAGTGGAAAAAATAAGTGCTATCATCTCTTCTATTAGGCAACTAAGAGGTTGTAAGAGAAAAAAAAAAGCATTCATAGAGTCCAAGCTAGGGAACTATTTTTCTTGAGGCAGTTAATGGAGTTAATATACACTGAGGAAAAAAAAAAAAACCTGCAGCTTTTACAGAACAAAGTGCTGGTGTGATGCGTTAAGGCTGATGCACATGGTTTCATTTCCTGGGGAGATGATTACAAGATGAAAGACATACTCCAGAGTAATATTTTTGTTTCACCTGAAACATTGTAAAAACAATGGGTTCTGGAAAAAATCCAAAATAAAGCTGCGGTGGCAACTTCAGACTGAGTCACCACCCAAACAGTGCTTGTGTGTGCTCTATAAAATGATAGAATCACAAAGGGTTTGTGTTGGAAGGACATTAAAGCTCATCCAGTCCCACCCCCTGCCCTGGGCAGGGACACCTTCCACTCTCCCAGGTTGGTCCAAGCCCCATCCAGCCTGGCCTTGGACACTCCCAGGGATGGGGCAGCCACAGCTTCTCTGTGCCAGGGCCTCCCCACTCTCACAGGGAGGGGATTCTCCCATATATCCAACATAAATTTTCCCTTTTTCAGGTCAAAGCCATTCCTCCCTGTCCTGTCACTCCTGAAGTAGAGCCCCTCTCTGCTTTCTTTTAGGTCCCTTCAGATAATGGATGGCTGTTCTGATATCTCCATACAATCCTTCTTCTCCAGGCTGAAAATGAATAAATAAAAAGTCAAGAGAGCTAAATAATTAGGGCAAGTTGGAGGGTTTCTGAATCTTAGCTGTTTTCTCCAGGAGGAAGTTTCAGTAGGAAAATCCCCCCAAATTCTCCATTTAATTTGAGGCTCTGGCATCAAATACAGAAGAGAAAACCTAAGTTTTGTCCTGTTGTTAAGCAAAGTTTACCAGGAGAGATGGGAAAAGCACAAGGAATAAAACCCAGAAGCCATTAAAGACAACGGCAGGAAAGGGTGATGTAGCTCAAGTGTTTTACAAGGAGTGGGGTCATAATCATGAAATCCTCAGCACATGCAAAAAGTCAACTGGGTAACAAAGAAACTTAATCATCTTAATGTGGCATTTTAATGATGCTGCTGATTTGCTGTGCCAATTCAGAGATAATGAGCCCCTAATGCTACAGATGTTCAGCCAGACTAAAGGAAAAAAAAAAGGAAAAAGGAAAGCTTTTCTTGTATGCCATTTCCTAACTATCCAATTAAACAAATTGTGAAAGCATATAAATAGTTTACCAGGTTTTGACAGCTGTTAATGGGATTCAGATGCTGAGGAACAAGAAGGGAGTCGATATTGGAGGGTTCTTGTGACTACCTGGGTTTGACAGGTATTAACTGATGATTCATCACTGTTATCCGCACAAAACCTTACAGACACATGCCAGAGCTGCTCCCCTCCCAGAATGAGAGATTCCTGTACCTAACCCAGCCTGAGACAGAGAGTGGTGAAGCTGAAAAAGGCAGTGGAGTTTCCAGATTCAAGGCAGAATCCTGCATGTTTGTGAGAAACACCTCAGCAATGGAATCAACACACTGGGGGCAAAGATAAGTCATGAATAAAAAATTTCCATTATCCTTAGTGAATAAAGAGAGTAGTACATCCCATAAAAATCATAAACCAGGGGAAAATAATTAAAATAAACAATGCTATGCCTAAGTTTTTTTTCTTCAAACAAGAAGAAAACAATTACATATATATACTGAGAATTTGGAGATTGTAACTGATGGGAAATTATAAAATATGAAATGACACAATAGCAACATGAGTTTGTTTCTTTTTTTTAATGAGGCAACACTATCAGAGTTCAGACAATTTTTCTCCATGTTTTTCTTCTACCCCATTGCAGATATCCATCTAGGGAAGGGAAAGGATTTCAAGCCTTTTTGGCCCACCCTGGTTTGTTTTCCCTCTGACTCCAGCCTGGGCTCCCTTTTTCCCACCAGCTGTTATGAGATCATTGTTTGCCAACAAAGAAAGAGCAATCACCTCAGAGCAGAATTAACTCGCAGCCAGGCAGCAGAGACAACCACCCTAACCAAGACATGGTGACAAGAAATGCCCTTGCAGGGTGCAGACTCTGGGCCTGTCCCATTCCTCAGGTTCCTTTTTGTGTTACTACTGGCCAAAGTCCCAAATATTGCATTTATTGCTTGGGCATTTTGGGTTTATTTTATCTTTGTGCCTTTTCTTAGTACTGTTGTTCAATAGTCACTTCAATACAAAAAAAAACCAATAGTACTTATTTTGTTTAGATACTTTATAAGGCAGATGTGAGGGGTAATTCCTAAAAGACCCAGTGCAGAATGCACCTGGTGGAAATTTCACTTCTAAATATAGGAGAGAAACTTTCATCATTCCCCTTTGTGGAGTGCAGGCTCAATGGTAATGAGTCTCCTTGGTTTTATTGTGACTTGAAACAAAAATAGAAACAAATCAAATTGAAATGCAGCACTGAGAATTGGAAAGAAAATAAAAAAAAAAATCAGCCAGGCATCATTTTCCAAGTGCTCAGATGTGTATTTTCTACTTCATTAATATCAGTGCCTCTCTATCATTAAAGCATAGTGTAATTTATCTAGTTGTACAATTAATTGCAAAATAACAGCCACCAAACAACACACATCGTTTCCAAGCTCATGTGAGTCAGGAAACTTGAATTATGTAACTGGTTCTTCAAGCATCTTACTTAAAACAATGATTTTTCTTATGAAGATTAATATTCCTGTGGAAATCCGTGATTTCACACACAGTATTTCCCCTCTATTATCATTTTCTGCCTAATTATACTCTAGTGTTTTTCTAGGATTTTCATTTTAAAGGTTTTGAAATTATGTTGAAGTTACACTAACAGAAATAGGGGTAGAGGAGAAACATTCCCCAAAACTGAGTGTTCCCAAAGCTGGAGTAAAGCAGGACAAAGTGCACAGCAACACTGTGCAGTGCTGAGTTTAGAGAAGGAAATGGAATTTAATTTCATTTAACTGCATTTAAATGCTCTTAACTGAAACTACAAACAGAATTTAGGGAAGCAGAATGATCTTCCCTGGGACAAATTGGGCTAGGGGCTGGAAAACTATAGCTAGTGTAGGCTGAAACTACTGTGGGATTGTATTTGGTTGTTTAATTTTTAAAAGTGGCAATAATTTGCCATTTTTACTCAACTTTCTACACCCCCAGTGCTGGAGGGGAGCGCAGAAGAAATGCCATCCCACATCCCAAGACCTGCAGGGCCCAGGTTTTCCAACACCTGTCCCGGATGAAATTTATTTTAATTTTGACACCTGTTAACGTTATCCTTTCAGATTTGAATATCTTAAAGTCTCCCTCTTACAAAAAAAAAACAACAAAAAACCAAAAAAACAACACAGAAAAAGATGAAACTGCACAAGCTCTTCCCTTCCTTTGCCGTTAAGATACCATCACCCAGAGAAAACATTTCTAAAATGACAATTCCTGAAGTCCAGCAAGGCAGATACAATCACAACCGTTAAATCAGACTTCAATGAGACAGTTAATCAGAGAACATCTGGACCCAACAGTCAGACTGAGAAAGGCCACATGTTAAATTCAGATAATCACTGGCATTACTTATATCAAGGGACCAATCACTAATGTGACCACTCAGGCACAGTTGGCTCTGGTCAACTATGCTTCAAATGAACTTCAAACCTGAGAAATTCAATGTATCATTTCATTTAATCTTTGTAAATTCATCTCCCAGGAGCCTTCCTGACATGCAATATATTCTTGTAAGAAACATTAAATATGGAGAGAAAATAAGATAAAATAATATGAAGAACAGGGAAATCTGTGATAAATACCTGAGGAATTTTAACACATATAGGCTGAAGGCAGGAGCTTGGTTCAGATGGCCTTGAACACCTTGAACTGATTTGATTGAACTATAAAAAATTCCAGTAGCAAATAATCTTGACTTAAATTTTAGATTACACCTGTGTTGTTTCCTATTAGATGTTCTTTAATCAAATATTTGTAGTTTACTTTTAGCACGGCCTTGTAAAGAAACGAGTGCATCTGCTTTGTGTTCCCTTCGTAACACTGACCTTACAGCTCTTATAAATGTAAGATCTTACAGCTCTTTCCCATCCTAAAAGGTTCCTGGGAGTCTGCACAACAAATGCAGCCCTCCCTGGAAGAGCAGCATTGCTCAAAGCACCCGTCAGGTGTCGGAACTCAGGACATCTCTCTGGCTGTCCTGGACAGCCAAAGCCCCTGCCAGGGGGCTCAGAGACCCTGGCACAGACACCTGTGGTTTTGATTATGACCCATGGAGCAAATTACCAACCTTATATGAGGACCTGCAAGCCATGACAGTTTAAGTAGAATGATAGTGAATTTATCACGGGGTGAAAAATAGATTTTTTGGGGGGTTTTTTGAATGGGGGTTCAAGGGGCAAGATGGAGGAATCTGGGCATGGCCAGCCTTTCTGCTTCTTCCTGGCCTCCATCTTCTCCTGTGATGTTGGCACTTTTAGATTGGTTTCCAGTAGAAGCTCACTGTCTAACATAGGTGATAGGTATTGGGAAGTACCTGTATTTATACTAAAACCACGTAGTTTTTAGTATAAAGACATAACACCACCCCGGGGCAGGCAGAGTGCCTCTGAGTGTCCTGCTGAGCTGACCTCGGCTGGACAGGAGAAAGAATTTTATAGATAAGATACAATAAACAACCTTGAGACCGAGAACTGAAGAGTTCTGACTGCTTCGAGCTGCGGGGAAAGAGACTTTTTAACGTTTCTCGGGATCACTCTGAGCAGCTAGAGACCCCGAGAGTCGGGAGCACCTGCAGCTCCCGGAGCCGCTCCTGGAGGTGGAGCTCCTGCACCAGGAGAGCGGGAGAGGAGAGGGCTGCACGCACGGCAGGTGAGCGCAGCCACACGCTGCTCCTCGGGAGTACAAGCAGCCGAGCTCTGAATTGATGAAGTCCCAAAACTCCTGCAGAGCAGAAGGAAATAAAGCCTGAACAAGAAGCGGAGAGAATGCAGCGCTGAGGACGCGGCAAATTCCCAGGTGAAACAGGCACCGAGCACCCGCTGCAAGCTCTGCACAGTTCAGTTAAAAGAACCATCAATTCCAATGCTCAGGGAACTATTTGTATATATTTCAGCAAAGTTTTGACTCTTGTGGATCTGTTTCCCTTTCTCGAAACTTTTTCAGTAGCACAAACAGTGAACCTGTCCTTTCAACTCCCATTTTGTGCCAAATGAACAGCCTGGTTTGGGGGCAAAATGTGACTCATCCCCATTAACTGATTTCCTTTTCACTAATCTGTATTTCCAAAAATAGATTATTTCCTACAATAACATGTGATTTGAGTTCCCAGAGCCATTTTCTGCATTTTCACTTATTTTCTGCTGGGGGGAGTGGGGAGGGATCACAACTCATCAGTCTTGGACTAGATTTTATTGCAATGCTAAAGGAATGAATATTTCTCTCACCTGTAATTTCAGGGAATTATTTTGTATGGATCCAAGATACACATTGTAGAACAAGTGGGAAAAAAATGGAGTTTTAGAAGTTATGGAATGAAGCCCATCATCTATTGAATAACTGTGCATCCATTCTCTTTCCAGCCCTTGTTCTGTCTCAAAGCTTCCACTGGGAGTCAGGATATCTCAGAAGTAAATTCTATTTTCTAATCACTACAATGGGTTAATTAGAATGAGAAATAGCTGCACTTTCTGATTATCTGCAGTCAATCAGAGTATCCGAGTGTCTGTGTCAGTGCTGAGTGCTCAGGATAGTCCAGCTGATGTCAATCATTTACAGGCTGGGTGACACCACCGCCCCGTTGATGTCACCGAGCGTGCCTGGCAGCATTCCTGCCACTGACGGCACAGTCTGAAGAGTTCAAACAAAGTCAAGAGGATCGTTTGTTGATAAGGAAAACGCGGCTTTCAGTCCCAGTAGAGCCCCCAGAGAAGCCTGACCCGTTCAGCACAGGCTCCTTGTTGGGTTCAACACTACAGAAATCCCCTTGCAGTGAACTTCTGCTGATGTTGTGAGATAACCCCAAGTCCCATGAGCGCCGGGGCTCGAGCTGGGCTTGGGAGATGAAATATTCTGATAAAAAACGGCACTTCCTTTCCAAGCAGATAAGTGCATGTTCTTGCAGCACCGCTGGAACCTCGCTGAGCGCCCCAGTGAGGCTCTGTCACCTCTCCTGCCTCACTCCAGCCTTTCAACCGCCCCCCTCACACACCTCAGTGCAGCAGCAATTAACATCCATAAACCACAAATGTGGCTTTTATCTCTTTTTAGCTCACAACCATGAAAGCTGGCTGACATTCATAACACCCCAAAAGTTGTCTGCCTCAACAGCTGAGAGAATTAAGACATAATTAAACATTCGCGCTTGACTGCGACTCCCAGAGGAAGGAACGTGGCTTTTTTAATTTAATTTTTAAATTAAAGATGTGTCAACTTTGGCCACCAAAGGTAACAGTGTTGGGGGCACATAAAGAAACAGGGGAAATCAAGAGCTTCCCCCCCCCTTCTCATTGCTTGTCTCTTTTCAGACTAGACACAGGAAGCACCATGGGAACCGTGTATTTTTATGGTTGCAGGCAAGCATACACCATGTGCACCACAGCGTGCAGCTTCCAGTCCCTTGAGGCAAGAAAAGGGGGTTTTGTTTCTTTTTTTTTTTCCTTCTTCCCCATCAAGCTTTTAATTACCATTTTACTATAGCCTGCTGCCTAATTGTTTGCCCGATAGTTAGCACTGATCATCATGGAAGCCTGTTTAACAGGGGGGTGGAGTAGGAGAAGTTGAGTTGTTTCCATGGAATGGCATCTCACCTGTGTCAGAACACACATAAAAAGCACCATAAGCTGGTGTGTTTGCACAGGCTCAGAGAAGTACAAATACAAAACTGTTTGCTAGAAAAGTGGATTTTTTTCATACCAAATGAGCTCCAGCGATGGTCTTTCAGCCCCATACGTTAATTTCGTGTTTTTATTAACTGTCTGTAAGATTTTAAAAGGATCCTAGCACCTCTTTTAGTATAAAAGACTTCACCAAACCAAGTCAGACAATATCTAGACTTGAACAGGTCCAGCTTCTGCTCAAAGCCTCAGAATAATTCCCCACAACATACTCACAGTGTCACCCATGAATAATACAAGAGTCACAAAAATATGCAGTCCAAGAAACTGGGAGATTCCTACTCACTATGGATGGCTGACAAGACATGGAAAAACCAGCCATAATTGTGCTGGAGAAAAACATGTTACAGACATACTAAGGCAGTGGAAAGCAGGTTATCAAAGGCCTGATCTCTCTCCATGAGTCAGTGGCCTCGTGTTCCCATGATGGCCTTCAGCAGATGGAACAAACCCCGGGGGCACGGATCGTGTGGGGGTTCAGGAGAGAAAAAGGAGAGGTTTCTATTGCAGGCTGTCATCAGCCATGAATTGGGAAGGTGGAATTGCTCACTCACAAACATGATTAACATTTATGAGAATCACATAAACATTTTTTCATTATTTCTGTTAAAATTTGATATAAAATGAGGGGATTAGTGATCGTATCAATGTGCCAAATAAAGAAAAGGAGCATTTTGGTTTTGATTAACCAATAGGTTTTTCAGGTGTAGGCAGGACATAATCTTTTTCCCAAAAGCCATCACCAATACTGACGATATTTCTATTCTGTGATCCTGGAGTATATTATATATTCATTTCACCAGGGTTAGTGATCCCCAAAAGATAATCCTCCCACCAGGACAGCACTGTCAAAATGTGGTTTCATTTATAGAAGTCAGACAGTAGTTAGTGACCCACGAGGACTGCTCAGGGACTAACAGAGCTGCTGCTATTTTATAGAGGGCATGACATGAAAATTGAGATTATTTGTGAATTTCAGTCTCTAACAGCAACTGAGCTGGTGTTGTTGGGAGGAAATTTAAGTGCACCTAGTGATCGTTGCAGGGCCTGGAGTACTAGCACAGCATGCTTAAATATTTAAGATTTATTGTGCTTCCGGTATCAGAATGACTGCAGAGAACAGTGTGTGAAGCACTGAAGCAAACACTATGTATATTTTATTTTGTGCCATTTCACATGGAGATGCTGGAGGTACCTTTTTTGTGCATTTGAAGCAGCTTTCTCCTTGCAGTCATGGATTTATTCCTTCAGTGAGCAGCAGGAATGGGGCACTGTGGTAGTGAAGGTTCATACTCACTTTATAATGAATGAGCTCTAATGGTAAGGGAGGCTGCTGGAGGGAAATGATGTTTTATTGATATTTATAGCATTGTCTTTGAGATGTAAATTTTCAGTGTTTGCATTCCAGAACAAATGGCAAAGAGACTTTAAGAGATCAGCAGCAATATAAAAAATGAATGGTAAGAGCTGTACTGACACAGTCTCTCACGTGTCCAAGTTGTTCCTGACTTAAATGTATGGAAAAGAGGGTGAGAAATGGTACTGCAGGCACAGGGCAGCCAGAGAGCAGGAAAAGGACTTGCTTCAAGCCTGGATACTGCATGTGAGCAGTATGGACATGGCTCCTGGAAAGGGAAGGTGGGAAGAAGCTACAGCAACTCCTCTCAGGTGGTCCATACTGGGGGATTTGGGAAAGAAACCCTGTCCTGGCTTTCTGCACCCACAGCTCAGTGAGCAGGAGGAGTGAAGGGCTGGGACACAGGGAAAGCACAGGGAGAAGTGAGCTACCGAGAGTGGAATTGGTGCAAGGGGTGGACAAACAGCTGGAGTATGTCTGTGAATATTTTATGTCCTGTGGGATCTGAGACATCAGCTGCCTTGGTTGTAGGAAATGCTCAAGTGTTCCATATTCTGTCTATTCTATTAAACTTCTGTATTTAGGGTAAGCAGAGCAGAACTCACCTGCCCAAGGCAGGCTCTACATTGCAGATATCTATAATGAGCTAATCTCAACTGTAGAGTCCTGCTAAGCAGCAGCTGCTCTGGGGACAGGAGGCTTTTCATCCTAATCCAGACATCAAATTTGGTCAGAAAACCTGTGTGATGTCTGTCCATAAAATGCCCACAAAGGCCAGACACCAGCAGTTCCAGATACTGGCACTGTAGATCCTTGAGTGAGATTCATCTCACCGCTCCCTTGAGTGTTTTCTATTTGCTTGCAATTTGTTAACCAATAAAAACATTTGGTCTTTAATAATGCAAAAGTATAACCTCTGCAAAATAATCACAGGGAACAACCAAAGCTACTTACACAGCCAAAACACATAATTCTTTCGTGATTTACTTGATTCATGTGATACAAACTCTACCTCAAACTCCTACCCAAAGCCACAGCCATAATTTCCCTTGGTGGTGCTTGGCTGCCATGGACTTGTGTCACCGCTTGTGACACTGGTGACACCATGTGCGCTGTGCCCCGGACACGTGCCCCACATCCTGCACCAGGCACACTCCTCACTGGTTGTGGCTGAGGCCCCTGGCACAGATGAACACTCTCAGGTCATGGGCAGGAACTGTTGTTCATGCTGAGATTTCAGTTTGGGAGATTCTACAGCACGAAAGAAACTCAACACATGTGTCATGGACACATGTAAACCCTGAGCTCCGTACAATTGCCAAGTTTCAGGAGCTGCTGTTTTCTTCTATTTATAAATGAAGAGGGCCTGCTGGTTTTTAAAGACAGTACATAATAATTTACTACTTTAATTAATCCCTATGTTTTCTCTCAGACCTATAGGAAGGGTATTTACTTCAATAATAAACATGAAAAACTGACCAACCTCCCTTTCACACCCAGTTTAAAATACAGCATTGCTGCTACCGTTTTAAATTTTACAGGTCTAAGTGGTCCTGTGAATTTGAGATAACTTGTTCTTTCTTCCAAAAAAAAAAAAAAAAAAGGAATAAATTATCAAGTTATTTTTTAGGTATGAAAGTACTTAGCATAAATAAAAATTGCAGTCCTAACACAGGATTTGCCTATGCAAACTGCTGTTAGGAATTTGTTAGCACACACATTAGAGGCTCACCAGATGCACTTGCTCTTTTATCTTCCCATCCATATTTCACAGATCCTGTAAAACTGACCTTGCTAAAATGCACGTAAGGTTCCCTGATGGAAAAGTGTTGCTCCTCTTTAGAATGTGTTGAAATGCTCCAAATGAATTGTATTGCTATTCCTTTCAAAGACATGCTCTCACAGCATAATCAGATGAATAAAAAGACAAAATACAATTATTATTTATCAGAATTCCAACTCTATTTTACCTCCTGCTTCTTCATTAGACTGATTGTGTTCCTTCATATCTTCCACATTATCCATGCTTTCCATTTCCTGGGATTTGTTCAGATTACAGTCTGTCAAATCCTCTTGTTCCTCTGGAAAAAAAAAAAAAGGGGGCAAAAAATAATTAACTATTTATTCTCCAAGAATATTTCCAGGTGATTCCCTCAAAGAAAGCACCTGCACACTCCCAGGACTGCTGACAGTACCCACAATGTTATTTCTACAGATGCACTTTGGGGAATGATTTCACTTCCCAAAATCCTACACAAACTCTCACACACACCTGGAACACATTTTCAGCTTTTGCTCAGATCCAAATATTCTGGACTTCATTCTAAATGGCAGCAGGAATAAAATCCAGTACATGTAACTCTATCATAGGTGCTCTGACAACTGCTGTGAGCAGGGATGGAGCTCCTTGGAGCAAGGCAAAGGAATCACAGCTCCACTTTGTTCTTTTGGGCAAAATTTTAATCATTCTGGCCTTAGGCCAGAAAACTGCTCAAGCAGATGTAATCAAGGCCTCTTTGAACCCACTTGCACTTCTCTGCTTATTCCACGTGCGTATTTTTAAATATCAACATTATCATGCAGACCAGCATCCCAGAGATCCCAGCCTCTCTACTTGGAAATAAAGACACATTTTTAACTGTAGTGAAATTTATTCATGTAAAGTGTTTCAAATAAAGCCTCTTTCATTAACCCCACAATGCAAACTAGCTCCATATTATGGGTATTTCTGTAAATTTCAAATCAATATTTCATTAAAAAACAGACAGTATTTTTTTTCAAACATTATGGGAATTTTAAAAATTTACAGTAACACTGTGAAATTGCTGGTAAATTCTTTAACCTACTGACAGCTGGATGGTAACACCTCTGATCCTTCTCAAGCTAAATATTACATTGGAGCTGAAAAGAGGCTCTACTTTTTTGATTAACAAGAAAGTGAAACACTTGTCAAACTCACTCAGGAGGTTTGTTTTCATATTTTTAGAAATGCAGTCAACCAAGAGAATTGTATTATTCTTGCTTCCCTAATCAAAACTTCCAGCTTTCTCCTGAAAATATTTCCTTTCCTCCTATACAGTCTCTTTTTCCCCACTTCACTATAATTTTCTAGTATTATATTGAACTTCCATGGTTCTGTTTCATCTCTAAAATTTACCTTTTTTGCCTTTAATGCCTCTCTTTGTACTTTTGACTGTTATACAGTGTCTTGGGACCCTAAAGCAGCTGCAATTAATGTATATTTCTCCATTTAAATATAAAATTGTCAAGAGAGAGTGGAAGAACACAACTGAACAGCACAGTACCTGCAGCTACAGGCTGTTCCTGAGGGTTACTGAGGTCCATCCCGGGCTGTGAATCTGTAAAAGACAGAAAAGCAGCCTGAGCTGTCTAATATTTAAAACAGTTCACAACACACTTGTTACAATCTTATAAATTCCCGTTTTCTTGGCTGAAAGTAAAATTGAAAAAGAAAACGTTTCAAAGAAGTAAAAGCCAAATTAGCATCATGCTTCACTTCTTTATATCCTGAGCACTGGCCTGTGCCCAGAAAAAAGATTAAGTATGATTTTCTAACTTCAAAAATTATAGAACAGAGTACCTTAAGCTTTCAATTTACTCATCAAGTACCCTGTGAGCACAGTGCAGCCGTAGTAACTCTGTAGCAAGTTAATTTCTCTAAAGCACAAAGATATTTTTACATTCCTTTTTCAACACAAAGAGAAACCCCCATTATCTTCACAAGATCTACTTGCTTTTCATGGGAATGCAAGTCTAATTCCCACTGAGAAATTCCAAAAGGGATCAAATGCTAGGAATTTTAAACATTTTTCATACAAATGAATACCCGTGCAGCCTGGTTTCCCAGTGTGCTGGGGGCTCAGCAGAGCTCTGAGCCAACACAAGCTGAGGTATTCCCATTGCCCAGTGCCCAAAGTTCAGCTCTTGAGTTGAATTGGAGGCACAGACCTGAGCTGTCCTGTTATTTCTTAACTCCAGACCTCCCTGCCTTGAAATTTCATTGTTAGGAGGCTGAATTCTTAACACAGAACACAGTTACCTGCTTCCTTCCTCCTTTCTTTCCTGTAGCTTTTCCCCCCTCTTTATTTTTTGACATGCCATAACATCTTTTATCAGCTTTGAACCTAAAAAATAATAGTTTCTGGACCAGGAAAATTTCTTCCTGGCAGTTACATAACAGAAACACCCAGGCAGCGGGCATGAGGTGTTAACCACGGGTGACATTTACCCCATAATTATCTGTCTTTACCTCCTCTGCATATGGAACTTTTTTGTGGTCTCTGCAACGTTAAAATACAAAGCTCTGGTAACTCTCCAGCGAGGTAGCATGGTATCAGAAGAGGTACTCCAAAAAAACTGCATGAATAGAGGGGGGGGATAATGTGTGCAACAAAATAGAGGCCTTGCATCATAAAGATAGTCACAGAAGTAAATGACAAAAAGTTCAGATATTTACTGAATCAATATTTTGAAGTAAATAAGAAAGATAAAGGAACTGTATAGTTATAGCCCTTAATTTCTCATTTTCATTCTATTATGCCAGGAAAATTGAGGTACAAAGAAGCAAATGGACTAATTTATACAGCAAATAGTGATGAGAAAACATCAGTAAATTCTGGGAAAATTAACTAATTTTTTTCTAATATTGATTTTAACTTTACATCTCAAAAAGTTGCCCAGAGAAGCTGTGGCTGTCCCATCCCTGGAAGTGCTCAGTGCCAGGCTGGATGGGGCTTGGACCAACCTGGGAGAGTGGAAGGAGCCCCTGCCCATGGCAGAGGGTGGAACTGGATGGGCTTTAATGCTCTTCAATCCCAAACTTGTGATTCCATGAATACAGACACTTAAATTACCCAAACTCTTGTAATTCTGCACATAATTAAATGAAATCTCCCTTATTCTGCAGCATTTTAATTGCATTCAGAATCCCTGCACAGCTGGGTGATGGGGGTCAAAACCCCAGGCTGAAGCCCCAAGGCGCCGTTGAAACCTTGGCTGCAATTCTGCATCTCCCTGAGCTCCAAGGAGGTCATGGAAGAATGAACTAGAACCCCTACATGACTGCTTGAATTCCAATAATCCTACATATATTCCTGGGTAACTGTATCTTTTTAGAAACCATTGGATTCCTCAGGTTTCCCTGGCAGCTGCAGGACAATTTTCTGGAGAACAGCACTGCCTGAACACGAGAGCCAAGCAGGACCTGCTCAGCCTCCTCAAACCCTCATCTCCTCCCTGCTGAGATGGAGTCTGTGAATTTATTCATATTTTGTTCAACACAACAGTTTCGTGCCCATGATGGCTGCTGGGCAAGGATAACCCTTCGGACGAGATAAGAACAATGACAAACCATAGAATGTTTCTCTTCTTGCTTGAGAAACATCCTGGTCTTTGTCTCACTTTCAGGCCTTCAACCTCCCCTCAGCAGCACCTGGTTTCTTTACAGCATCAGTCTCCAGCAGCTTCTTAGAGCCTTAGTGGTGCCTTCATATTTAACCTCAGATCTCTTTCCTATCCTAAGCCAAGTCCTTCATGGTGACAGGACAACATGTGGGTAGATTCCACCCTTGGTTCTATACTAATGAAGTTATTTTTCTACCAAAAATGTTCAGAAAAACACAAGGCAGGAAATCACTTACAGAACACGTTTGTCTTCCCAAGCTTCAAAGAGCTCCAGTGGCTGGGGTGCATGGGAAGAGGACTGGTGCTGGTCTCTGTGTGCTGCAGCTGAGGCACAATGTGCATTTACAAAGCAGAAGTAAAATTCTTGTGCTTTCGAAACCAATCCTTGGCCATCCTGTGTTCTACACCGATAGGCAAAGGGAGCCAGAATATTCAAATAGCTTGCTAAAAAAGTGCTGTGGTATTTTAGTATGCAACACTATTCATATTTTATCCTGGTATTTGATCAGAACCGCCAACCAGAAATTTAACCCCCCTAAAATGGATATTTTGCAAATCACTGATGACCCTGATTCCTTTCTGTCCTTAATACAGAATGGGAGGTATATTTTGAATTATTATAATTTCACCTGTTTTTCCCCAAAATGAAACCATAACGCTGCCTTTTCCCTGCAGGCTGCACTTTTCAGCTCAACACCACAGGGAAGGAGACACTTTTGAAAGTCCCATCTGCTCTTTGTCCTTCCATCATAGTAGATGGAGCAGAAATAGTCAATTTCCTTGTCTGAAGTCAGTGCCTTCACTATGTACACCACTCAACCTCTTCCACCCCAACAAGTTTTTCCCTTCAACCCACACTGGGCCATTAAGGAGAGAAATTCTAGCTGATGTCCCCACTGAATATATACTTCTTCATCATCCACAGCCCCCATGGCTTTCTGAGGAAGGCACCTGGGCCAAGTAAACTCATTCTAGGGTCTCTGATAATTTGCTGCTCTTAAGCACCATGCAGTGTGTGAAATGTCATGGGCATTTTAAGTGCACATGTCATTTTGGGAAGAAATCCTGATCAACACTGATGTTATACACTGATCAGCAGTGTATAATTAAGGATATTTTTCTCATATTGGTGCAGAATAATTCAGTGATTCAATATAGGATTTTCTGAATCATAGAATGTCCTGAGTTGGAAGAGACCCACTAGGATCATCAAGATCCAACCTGTTGATCCAAGCCCAGAGCCTGGAGCTGGCAGCTCCAGCTGGACAGTTCTTTTGGTAGTCACAAAACCAAACCACTCACGGAGAAATACATCCAAGTTAACGACAAATTTTGGTTCAAACACCCACCTTTGCCAGGGCCTGTCTGCTGCTCTGTGACCCTACCAAACCTCCACACACTAGGTGTGGAAAATCTGAGTCAGCCATGTTATCCTTCTGTCCTCAAGGCACGGAGATTTGTCCAAGACCCTCGGAAACACTCCTAAAAGTTACTGTATCCAAGGATAACACATTACAACATTAACTTCATCCCCAATCCAGCACCCCTCTGGCACATTAATGGATCCTCATCATCCTCAAGTACAGACCCAAAACCTGAAGGATCATTTCCATGTTCACTTTGAGAGCACAAGAAATAAGAACACCAAAGAAAGGACTTCTTAGATAACCTCAGTTATAGTGAAACCCTGTTATTTTCTAATTGCAGACTATTCCAACACACCTCACAAACTTTCCCTCCCCAAAAGACAGCGATCCCAACTCGATCAAGAAAATGAAGCTGCATTTTTAAGTGCCAAAGTGCCCCCAAACCCATTCTTTCAAATCATTAGTTACTTCTCTCCAACAGCAACATTCTCAATTCAGTCAGATGCAGTGAGTGATTATTTACAAGAAAATAGTTTAAAAGCCTTCAGCAAAGGAAAATGAATTTTTAAATAGGCATCTGCAGCTAACTTAAAATAACCAAAAGCCTCAAGTCATTGAGACAGGACAGAATCTAAACTGGAGCCCTTAAAGCACTGAAGTAAGAATCTCCACCTTTGAAACAAGAAACCAAGTGATGCTTTGCAAAGCTTCTTTGCCAGGATTGTTTAAAACACCAGAAATACTGCTTTTCTATGGCAGGTAATTATTCCAGAACCCAATATTAACTCCCAGATCGGTTTTTGCTGGCTCTGAAATATTATGGGCATGTTTAACAGGTGAGAAGAAAGAAGGCATCCTTGAATTCGTTAAACCTCAGAATAAGAACAGCAGATAAAGCACGCTCTAAACCCTGGCTTTATCACGCGCTTTGTGATACCTCTGAAATTAAACAGAGAGAGGGCAAAAAGCCCCGTTCGTTTCCCGTTTAATTGCTACACGCCACTCAATTTCTTTTCCAGAGCCTGCGAATTGTTTGCAGCAAGCGCTGAAGAAGCGACTGAAAGCCCTCGGGCGATGGAGCCGCTGCGAGCCCCGTCGGGACAGAGGGTCCGGGGGAAGAGCGGGGTCGTTTCTCACCTTCCATGCTCCGTTCGCGGGTCCCAGCTCCACCTGCCCGCCCGGGCTCGGGACTGCCAGCGGAGCGCACCGGCCTCGCCTCCCGCCCGTCACCGTGACATCCGGCGGGGCGCTCGGCGGGCGGAGAGCGGCGCCGGGTGGCGGCGGGAGGAGCGGACCCGGTCCCGGTGCCGGCTCCGGTCTCGCCTGCCCTGGAGCCGCTGCTGGTGCCGCTCGCAGGGGAGTCCCGGCCCTCGGGAAGGGCGGGGGGGGCTGGAGATCGGGGAGCCCGCAGCCACTTTGGTACCCAGAATGAGCACACCCCGGGCTGTGTGTTAAAGTTATGGCTGAGGTAATAGTAAAGAGAACTTAGGTTGAGATGGTTTTCTTAAGAAAACAGCGTTGTTATTTAGCAGAAAATCAAAGTAGAAGGTTCTTCAATAAAATGAAACAAATACTAATTTCAAAGTCGTCTAGTACAGACTCCAAAAAGGGGTTCATTCCACGCTGGGCTTAAACAGGGTTTTGAGTATCCCTGCTGGGGCAGGGGGTAGCAGCAGGTGACATTCAGAGGTCACCCCAGGCCCAAAAGCAGTTAATGAAGTGAGAAGTGAAATCGGGATCTGAGCTCATCACTTGGATCTAAAGCCAAAGGCAGCAAGCAGAAATTATCATAGATCAGGAGCAGGATAACAACATGGAAACATGATTCTCCTACTCACTTCCTGTGTGGTGCCAACGGCTGCTTCTTACACTGGTGCTTTTCCATTGCTTGGAAAAAGATTCTAGAAATAAAATGTTAAAAAAAAAAAAAAGTGGGAAAATCAAGCAATTCTTGGCTATTCCTCATCTCTGTAACCCCTCTCCAGAATAATTTATTAATTAGGCAGGTCTCCTGGTTCTACAAATTTTAAGGAAGACCTGGGATTGCTGCACAGCAATCAGAAACCTCTGGTTTCCATCCCAGAATTATCCACAGCCATTTTCTCTTACTGCCAGATTCGTTCACTGATTTAAATCCCTTCTTTCCCTCATGTTTTCCCTCAGAGAAACAATTGCCTCTTCACTCTATTTTTATTTTAAGTGCACAAATCAAACAAGCCTGGCTTTCCCAGCCAATAAAAAACACCCTTGTGCTAATTGTGACCCTCCTTAGTGTGATCCCACCTTTGGATCACTCACCTGAAAGATCAGAGACAGAAATTGTGGTCTGCAGGCTCTCCAGAGCCCTGCAACAGGTCCTTTACCTGACTCTGCACTCCTGGAAATCTCTCTACATATTTCCTAGGATAAAATATTCAGCTTTTTAATGTCTACTCACTCCATTATCAAGTTTACAACTGCAGATTTTTGTCCTCTTCTACCATTTGCTACTGATACTCTATTAACCAAAAAAAAACCCCATGAAGACAAAACAAAACAAACAAAAAACCAAAAAGAAAGATAACCCCAACCAAATCCCAATAATCCAGGTTTTAAACACAAATATAAATACCTGAATTCACATTTTGTTCTATAAAATCCTCCCTGCAACACTTCCTGTTCTTAAAAATAACCCATTCTCCTTCTCCCCCCCACCAAAACAAAATTTAAAAAGCTTACAAATCTCTAATGAAAATTTACCAGTCTGGGAGTTAGAAATATTATCGTGTTGAAAATAAATGGGTCATTTGGCTAAAGACACTGACTATGAGTTTATAAAGAACCAAAACTGCAGCTAAAGCTTGATAGTAGAGCTACTATTTCATAATAATTAGCAACCTGGGGACTGATGGGCTGTGCAGGACCTGAAAGGAGCTATAAACATCCTTAGGAGCTGAGGCTGCTCGGGCTGAAATATGACTCGTTTATAAGAGACACGTTACAAACTGAATCATTTTGCCTGCACAGTGTCAGCATGAAATGTTCACTTTGAGTAAAACTGAAAACATTCAGCACATGGGAACGTGGGGTTGTCTGAGGTGGTCCCGGTTCTGACCTGCTCAGCAGCTTAAGGACATTAAAAATGAAAACCTTGACACAGTTCTTACACTTAAACTGACCACTTGAGTCAATGTGTTGGTCTAAGGAAGAAGAAAGCTTGAGTAGAACTATTTTCCATCAATAACTTGATACCTCCTTTTTCACACTTTTATTTTTGCGTTTCTACCAATTTTTTTTTTCTTTTCTTTATTAAAGGAAACTCATAACTTAAGTGCTGTTTTTACATACAAGCATTAAAACTTTCACAGCTCTCTGTAAAAATAACTCTTATTCCCATGTTGGTTGTTCCATATTTGTTATGCAAATACTGTGACATCATTTTTGGACACTAGCATGGTCTGGAGTGATAAATATGACCTAGGTAGGTAGAATAAATACTATTTTGCTAATTTCCACAGGCTTGGCCACCGTTCTGGTCTTGAGTGTCTCGGAGCGTGCAGGGCAGTCAAACGCGAGGACCCTCCGTGCCCTGTCAGCGGATTCTGGAGTGCTTTTGTATCACCCGCTCTAGAAACAAAATGGTTACATGTTTAAAAGTTTCAAAGACATAGCAAGTTTTCCAAAACATGTAACTGACTCGAAAGTCACTTGCAGTGATACTGTGGCATTGGGCTTCATTTTCGAGCCGACACTATTCTCCCAGCGTTTACTTTCAGTCACAAGTGGCAGAATCATGGAATCCTAGAGGAGTTTGGGTTGGAAGGGATTTTAAAAACCACCCAGCTCCACCTCTGCCATGACAGGGATACCTCCCACTATCCCAAATTTCTCCAAGTCCTGTCCAACCTGGCCTTGGACATTTGCAGGGACAACTTCCCTGGTAAATCCATTCCAGGATCTCACTACTCTCACAGATCAGATTTTCTTCCCAATATCCAATTTAAATCTCCCAATTTTAATTGAAGCCATTACCCTTGTCCTATCATTTCAAGCCCTTGTACAAAATCCCTTTCCAGCTCTGTCGGAGCCCTTTTAGGTGCTGAAAGGGATGTTTTTTTGCTTTTAAGTGGAAAAATATATGTCCTGTAATGACTTTCTACAGAAACCTGCAGCTGGAGAACACCCAGTACTCACAGCCCCTCAGGAGGAAAAGCCACAGGATGTGCCCAGCTCTTACTTTCAGTCTTTCTCACAGCAAGTGACAGAAACACAGAAAGGTGTTGGTTGAAAGGGACCTTAAAGCCCATACAGTCCCCCCCTCTCCCCCTCCATGGACAGGGACACCTTCTATAGCCCAGGGCAGGTTGAACGCTGACAGACCAAGCCATGACGGAGCCTCTTCCCCCCCTTGTCCCCCTGTACTTCCCTCTCCTTGTCCCACAGCCGGAAAAAAAAACACTTTAGAGTCAAAAACACAGCTCACTGCGCACTGTGGAGGAGCGATGTGGGGCTGAAGGGTGACAACGGACGCGGGAGGGGTTGGCCGGGGCCGTCCTTCGCTGCCAAGCGCCTCAGGGGCCTGAAAGCGAGAAAACATAAAAAAAAAACCTCCCCAAAACTAAATATTCTTTACAAATTTTAGCGAAGTGCTGGCGAGGATGTTTTTAAAACTGTAGAAAAAGCACGGGGCGTGGGCGAGGGAGCGGAGAAGGAGCGAGGGACCCCGGCGGGGACACCCCACCCTTCCCGCCCTCAGCCCTGAGGGGAGGAAAAAGGGCGGGAAGCGCCGGGCGCGCGCGGGGATGGAGGCGGGGGGGAGGGGGGGGGGGGGGGCCGTTAGCGCCCCCTCGCGCCCGCCGCGGCCGTTGTGAGGGGCGGCGGGAGGATGGCGGGGGGCGGCGGGCGGCCCCGCTGCCCCCCGGGCGTTCTCCTCGGCGTGGCGGCCGTGGTGGTGGCGGCAGGATGGGGTGAGAGGGACTAGGGGTGGGAAAGCAGCTGTGGGGATGTGTTGGTGCGAGGGCGGTCCGCTCAGGGGGTGGTAGAAGGGATGGGAGAGCGCCAGCTGAGCTGGGCGGGGGGGGTTCCCCCCACAGAATATTCCCTCAGAGGGGCAGATTGAGGCCCCTCAAGAGGGGACAGAGTGAGCTCCAGCGACACCCCATTGGTAGGTGACTCTTTACCGTGAAGGACAAATATCCCCAAAAACCTTCCCTCAGAGTGGGAGATGAAGCCCCTCAAGAGGGGACAGAGTGAACTCCACTGATACTCCATTGGTGGGACATCTCCACTCTGAGGGGACAAATGTCCCCAAAAAACCTTCCCTCTGAGGGACAAATGTCCCCAAAAAACCTTCCTTCTGAGGGACAAATGTCCCCAAAAAGCCTTCCCTCTGAGGGACAAATGTCCCCAAAAAACCTTCCTTCTGAGGGACAAATGTCCCCAAAAAGCCTTCCTTCTGAGGGACAAATGTCCCCAAAAAACCTTCCCTCAGAGCGGGAGATGAAGCCCCTCAAGCGGGGACAGATGGGCTCTGTTGATACCCCATTGGTACTGCTCCACTGTGGGGGACAAATGTCCTCAAAAAATCCTCCCTCAGAGTAGATGATGTAGCCCATTAAGAGAGGTCATGGAGCTAAAGCCCCTTAAGAGGGGTTGTTATATGTTCCAGTGACACCCCACTGTCCCCCAGGCTCAACCCTGGCACACAAGTCAGGCAGGGCCACCCCAGTGTGCCCATGACCTGAAAAAAAACAAACCCTATTCCAATAATTTCTGCCTCTTCTGGGGATTCTTGTCACAAAAACCTTTATAACAAAATGTGACAAAAGTCAGGGTGCAATAAAGGATTAACAATCAGACATTTAGATTGATCCCTCATATTCCAATTACTTTTCCCTGCAGTGAGAGCAGAACTGAAGGATGAGCAATCTATTGATTTAATTGGAAAGAATGAAGTTTATGGTGACATCAGGCATGAAGGTAAGCATGTCATTTTTTCCTATCTAGATTTAATTTTTACTAGAATTTGTAGTTTTAAGCCCAGGGATCATTATGTAGCACCAGTACACATGAAATCTTGTACGTGTAGGAACAAGAGAAAGGGGGATGAGGATGGAAATATATTTTGTCCCATCGTGCTGCTGGAAGCACTGATGAAAATTTAACATCCAAATGAGGGTTTCACTGAAAATCTGGTGCTTTTTTTATGCCTGTAGCACAGTTTGTGTGTGGGACACAAGTGTCTCCCTCTAACAGTCAGCACCAGCCACACTGTGGACAGTTCCAGGATATTAATTAAGAACAAATGGAGATTAATCTTTAATATTACACTTTGCAAGTCCAAAATTGAAAAACACACTTTAAACACAATTTTCAATTAGAGGGTTTTTTTCTGATTCATTAAATGTCAGCATTTTACATAATTTACCTGATTCTGTGTTGCAGTGAATGTGTATGTTAAGGTGTTCACAAACAGCCCATTCCTGGTCTGTATGGATTTGGCTCTTTCTCAAGAAAGAATAATAGATGCCAACTATTTGTGGACTGGTCCAGATGGAAGAGTTTTACAAGGTTAGTTCAGACTAAAAATATCACATATTTTTCTTCTTTCTATTCACACCCCCCAGTGGTTTCTTAGCCCTTTGCCAGATATTTCCACAAGTTCTGACATTAAACTCCATTTCCCCTCTCCCTCTAAAAGTTACAAATACTTTTGCTAAAAAGGAAATTTGTAGTAAATCCTAAAAGTCATAAATTTTAGATCATTCCAGGCTAAAGTGAACCAGCATCATTATGCACAGGAGCAAGATTTCATCTTCAAATATTCTAAATGCATCAAAAAGTGGACATTTCTGGTAATGCAATATTTCTATTTTAGGGCAAAGCTATGTGAATCTGACAGAGACAGGGAAGCTGATGGTGTTGGGTTTCATGGTGCCAATGTCTGGTGCCTACACTTGTACTCTCTCCCACAAAGTCATCGAAACCACAACACAAGAAGAAATAGAAATGGTTGAGGCCTATAAATTCATGGTTTATGGTAAGATTGCTAAGTTAAGGGTAAGCACATTGGTGGGTTTGTGAGCTCTGTGTTTATTGCAAGGCTTGATTTAAAAAACACCAAAATAATTAAAATTTTATCCTGGAATAGAAAATAGTTTTTTGTTTTACTTATAGACATATATGCACCTTTTCATGATTTTGGAAAAAGTTTAATATTACTGTTGCCAAGGATATATGGCAATAAAATAATCTCTACCCTTAGGTACAGAATTAACTGCAAGAATTCCAGAGTTATCTGAGATCTGCACTCCAGCCCCTTCCACCTCTTGTAACCACTCTTCACCAACACCACTTCCCACCCACAACATAACAACCCAAAAAATGCTTGAGAAACACCAACTTTTAGAATAATAATAAAATTACTCCTACACCATAATTGCATAGAATTGGCACCAATCTGTTTCAGACACACAGATTGGTGCAGACATGCTGGTTCTGTGCCATTTTACCTCCTTTTTTTTGTTTTTGTTATTGGGAACAGCATCTCCCTTAAGTACACAAATTCCTGTAAACTTCAAACTAAAATATCTCTTACTATTCACTCAGCTCTGTCAAGGATGAACGTGTTATGACACAATTAATGACAGTGCTTTATTTACTTATTTACTTTTGAATAAAAGCCCATATTTCAGATACAAAAACTGATAATCTAAGATTCATGCTGTGATTACACCCCAGATTCACACCCAAGCTATTTCCTCCCAGCCTACAGGGAAGCTGACCATGCCTATCAGGTGTCTGTTCGCTTCAGCACAACGGATTGCAGGCTGAAAAACAACGACTTGTTCATCAAGATATTAAAAAACATCCTCAACAGCAGCATCTCCCACCTGACCTGCCACATCACAGGGTCATCCTACAAGTGCCACTCTATCAGGACACCAAAGGATGGCCTCCAGTATGAGCTGTTTGTTAATTTTCTAGGTAACCGATTTCAGTGCTTGTTTGGGAGGGATCGTTTATTGTTATGAGCAACTTGCGAGTGCTACAATCAATGTCTGAGTCAAGAGGCACCTCTGAAAGTTGTTCCGGGTTTGATTTTTTTTGAGTCCCTGTATTTTTTGTTGTTGCCCACAGATGGAGCTAAAACGCAGTTTTTATGTTAAATTTAGCGTTCAGCTTTTTACAGTCTTAGAGAGAGCTGTTATTACCGAGGTTCGAGAGGATTGTCAGAAGGCGACAGCCCATAATATGCCCTAATGTCACTGTCATATTTAGGTTTTCAGTATTTGATTTTCAGTAAGTCTGGGAGCACTCTGGTTTTAGGATCACAGGATGATTTGGGTAGGAAGGGACCTTGAAGCTCATTCAGTTCCCCCCTGCCATAGGCAAGGACACCTTCCACTGGACCAACTGGAAAGTCCCATCCAGCCCAGCCTTACATTTTTTGCTTGATTCTAGGAAACTGTACAGAGCTAAAGCAAGAGCCTCACAGCTCCCTCATGGCAATACTGAGGTGGTTTCACCTCACAAACAAGTTAAATCAGCCCTGCTGCTGCCTTGAGTTAGAGATGGTTTATCACCGAGAGAAGGAAATTATTCTTTAATTCTCCGACCACATTCACACCTGTATCTGTTCTTACTCCAAGAGGGACCATCCAACAGGTTATAGAACAGTTTTGTGGATATTTTTCCCTAAGTAAAGTTAAGAAACTTTCATGACCCAAAGATTTTGAATTTTACATGAAACTTCAGCCCTTTTAGGACACTGAGGTTGCTATGTGAGACATTCATTCCATTCTCTCAGCTTAGTGTATTTCCCCTCAATTTTATATTGATTGACCTCTGACTAAACAAAGCAAGTAACTTGATTAAAAACACAAGGACCTAATCTATTTTTTGCCCTTTTTCATGGATCTTTTTTCCTCCATCCACAGTGAATCCATTTGCACCAGGATGGGAAGAAGTTTGCCAGGAATTTCCTTACGATTGTGAAGATGTGACAAACAGGAGAGTCCGACAGGTTCTGTGTCAGTCACCTCGTGTCTTCTCTGCCTCTTTAACACCCACCTCTGCCTTAGCTCCTGCAGTTATAACTCCTAGTAATCCATCTTTACCCAGATTTTGTGGGATTAATATTGTAAGTGATGATTCATGGATTTAAAATAATTCAATTCAGGAAGAAAAATGGGTTTAGAAGTCAAATTAATACAAATAGCTTTTAAAAAATCAGTTAAAACATCAGGCTCATTACTTGCTTTGCATTTGCTTCTAATAATAAAGAAGGATAAACATTATTATTTATATTGAGCTTCCAGTCCTCTAAATGAAATTTCTGATTTATGATTTGGTCAATGGAATGCAATTTAAAGTAAGTCCTACTGTAGCAAATGTCTAAAATCTGTTCTCTCTGCCTTCTAAATATTAAGTCCTGGGATCAGCTCACATCCTAGGTCTGAATCCAGGCCCCTTGAAGCCAAGGAATACTCCCAGTTAAGGTGACAAGTCAGTGTGTGGAAATCAGGACTAGAAAATATTTCCTGTTATTTTTAAATCAACAAAATTCAACTAACTATGCTTTTATTCTCCCAATATTTTTAAATTTTAGGCAGCAGAGCGAATTGGAAAGTTTTTCCATCAGATGAGGCAGGTTTTGAAGAATGAGTTTCAAGCTGTTCCTACAATCCAGTACGTGGACAACAGCTTCTCCATGACTCCCATCGACAGCTGTCGGCCAGGCTTTGGGAGAAACCACCACACCCACCAGAACTGTGCCAGCTGCTGTGGTAAATATAAAATACATCCTTTAAAATATAGCTCATTGATTTAAATATAGCTGATTAGAGCTGGGCACGGAGCTCTGGGGAGGATTAGGGAAATATTGGGGTCAAAAGCAGGGATATTTCTGTTCATCCTTTGGGAGGATATTCACATTATAGTTATAAAGTAATGATAGGAAATGAGCCACTGGAGCGTGTCAGTGCATTCACAGGTGTAGTTGCATTTCCAAGCAATGTAGAAGTAGTGCAGTGGGTTTCTTTCCTTCCAGGTGTCACTGGTAAGTGATAATCCTCAGGATCCAGAGCCCATAAGAAACAATTCCCCTCGTGGAAATCCTGCTAGAAAATTCTCTGCTGATTTTTCAAGTTCTTTTGCAGCACCTGCTGCAGACTGTAGAGTTGAGGGGGGGGGATTTAGCCAGAGGCTCAGGGAGCTCTGGAAGGGTAGGAGCTCCCACAGGGCATGGGGAAGGCTCACAGGGATGTCTGGTGGTCCCCCTGAGATGGGGGGAAAGTGGCTGGAACCCCAACTCTGTTCTCTTCACAGTGGTTTGTGGTCCTGGAACTTACAGTCCCAACAATGAGGTGACGTGTCAGACCTGTGCCAGGCCTGAAGCCAAAATGTATGGAGCAGAATCCTGTCATTAAACTGGCAGAGACTGGAAAGCCAAAGAACAGCTGTGAAAGAATTCTTGGTGTTGTGGTGTTCTTTTCATTTTAGCTGCCAATCCTGGAATCCTCCGTTCTCTTTAGAACAAAACATCCTCATTCATACACCCCTAGGTTTTCCGGTGTTCAGGGACCCCTTAGACTGGAAAAAGCACTGCTTAAAACACAGTGTTCATGCAAGGAAAACTAATTAAATGGGAAAAAAGGAAGTTTGTCACGTGGCTCAGTGCAGAGTCTGTTACTTGGTGGTGACACCAGACACGCCACAGCTTTGTGCTGCTCAGAGAACACAAAGGAGCTGCAAACAATTCCAGGCAGGATGGCAGGTGGCTGTGGTGGAGTTATGTGCCAGACTGGCATATGCCAAAATCTCTGTGAGGAATTTCTAGCAGATATTAACAGAAGTATTTGATCTTTGAGATTTAAAAGCATTACGTTCCCCCCTGCTTTTTTTTTCCCCCCTCCCCACATTTCTTTCACTGTTTCTGAAATGTTCCAGCCTGGACATGAGGAGAAAGGAAAATCAGGTCTCCAAGACAAAAGAGAGGGTGAGTAACAGATTACACAGCCCAGCTTTCAGGAGGATTAAGAACCTAGGTTATGGTTCTCTCCTTGTCCCCAGAATAAAGATGGAATATTCCAGAGAGAAGCAGAGAGTCTGCAGAGCCTCTTCCTCCTCCTCCTGCTGCACCAAAACCTCGTGCAGGGCCCGGCTGGCCCCAGGTGCTGCAGGAACAGCCGATCCTCTTACACCAGCTGTGAATTCCTGACCAGTTCACCGGATGATGCAAATTGCCAAAGCACTGAGCTAATGGGAACGTTTTCTTCCCAGAGAAAGCTCACCCCAAGCCACTTTGGAAGGTTAGCTGCTGGATCTGCAGTGATCCATCACCCTGCTCACAGAGTGAGTAAAGATTATTTGAGCACTATCAAGAACTTCATGTGGAACTCCAACTGTTCCCCAGCCCCAGCTGAGCCTCAGCTCCTGGGACATTGGCTTTCAGAGCTTCTTTCTAAGCTGTTCCCTGTGGGAGTTCCTACTTTCAAGACTCACTTTATTGAGGGACATCAGAGAACTGTTTCTTGAAAGCAGTGTCCAGCTTCCCTCCTTTTTTCACAAAGCAAAACTAAGTCAAGCAAAAGAAGCATTTCCCACTCAACCACCCCAACTTCTTACAACATCTTGAAATTCCTTGGTGAGTATTCATCCAAAAATCGACCAGATTCAACCCAGTTTAACTTATCCATAGTGACAGGAACACAGCAGGAGACAGCACGGGCACAGACCCCGCTCCGAGCTTTTCAGAGTCATTACTTATTAAATACTAAAGGAATAAAGTGTGCTGTAATGAGCATTTCCACTGCCCTTGGGCTGATTATCCTGGCTGCCAACTGGACACTGTGCACAGCTCAGGCTGAGACAGATGAAGCAGCCGGGCTCAGCAGTGCTGCCTGCTTCTCTTGGCCTATTTCAGCAGGAGGAAATGCCACATGCATCAATTACGAGGGGAAAAAAGCTGTAAGTACCTACTAAGTGCCATGG
The DNA here is from genome assembly GCA_039654755.1 of Calcarius lapponicus. Taxonomy (NCBI): domain Eukaryota; kingdom Metazoa; phylum Chordata; class Aves; order Passeriformes; family Fringillidae; genus Calcarius; species Calcarius lapponicus. The sequence goes on along the minus strand of JBBFKN010000011.1, from coordinate 4,565,945 downwards.
AGAGTCACAAATGAACTGTATTTCCTCCTGAAAGCTCTTACAGCACCTTCACTTCTTCAGTGGACCTCAAACTGAGTGGGAAAATTTAAGTTGGATACACAGATAATCCTTCTCTCTGGTGGTGATGAGACCCTGGCACAGGGTGCTCAGAGGAGCTGTGGCTGCTCCTGGATCCCTGGAAGTGTCCAAGGCCAGGCTGGGCAGATCTTGGAGCAACCTGGGATAATGGAAGGAGTCCCTGCCCTGACAGGGGGTGCAGCTGATGAGTTTTAATATCCCTTCCAACCCAAACCATCATGGAATCCTATGATTCTAAAAGCAGAAAAATAGCTCAAATATTTAAGCATCACATTGCAAAGGAGTTTGTGTCAGTAATCCTGTGGAGAGGCATAAAAACCTGACAGGAAGTGGCTTCTCTCTGACCTTTCCTGTGTGAAAGTCCTCTGCATCCGGCATGAGCTGGGTGCCTGGGGCAGCAGCTGAGCCTTTTGTGGCTGACACCATCCCTCACACCTCTCTCTTCCCTGTCACACCTTGGGGATGTACAAATCCCTGTGATCAGCTCTCACCTCAACTCTTCCCATCCCTCTCTACCTCCCACAGCTGCAACAGCTCTGCAAGATCTTTCCTCGCTGCTTTAAACCCTCCTCAAATCCTCCTCTTCTGCTTGGCTCTGGCTTTACAGGAGGAATCACAGAAAACTGGGCTGTGCCTGATGCTGTTGGTGAGGTGAGGCAACTCCATCACCCCTGTGAGGCTCAGCCCTTTGAACCCCCACTTAAACCTGCCCTGGTCCCACAGCTCCAGCCTCACTCTGTGCCAAGGACCATCACAACACCTTGAGAACACTGAGGAGTCCTCACAAAAAATAAATTTAGAACTTCAAACTTCCTGTCCTCTTCTCCACACAGATCTCCTGGATCTCAGCACGTACTGACAGCACACGAGAGCTTTGAAACATCCACAAATGGCAAAAAGAACAGGAATAATCTGCCAGCTGGAAGCTGCAGCCCATTGTTTTCCCATTAGAGCTGCCTGGAACAACCCACTTGAGAAACACTTAAGGAACACGTGCTCAAACATTCACTGCGGAGCTGCAGGCAGTGATGGGACTCATCCATGGGGTGACAGTGACACTTTGGCTCCAGTGGGAAAATTCTCTTGTAACTCCCTGCAGCAGCTTCATTAACTCACAAATTACTCTAAATTTAAGTCAAGAGGAGTTGAAGGAGCCACAGACCTGCCCAGGATACAACTCACAGCCCCTGCTCACAGGTGACAATGAGAGGGGCTGTGGGAAGCAGGCAGAGCAGGTGCCCTGGGATTGGCACATCTCACATACTCCTCACACCTGGCATGGATGTGGTGCAGCCCTGGCTGATCCGTCCCCCAGGAACTCCTCCAAGGATACAACCAGGAGCCATTTTGGTGGAAAGATGCTTGAAAACAAAGCTTGACCAAGAGTCAAGGATGTTCCAAGGGTGCCCAGGTGACACTGAAAGTGCCACAGACACAGATCCCTGGTGCTTCCACAGGAAGATGAAGCTGAGCCCCAGACCATGGATGCTGATGGTCCTGGGTCTTCTAAGGCAGGAAAAATACCTGGAAATACAACATTTCCTTCTGAGAGTGAAAACTTTGAGGGTCACACAATTTTATTAATTGGTACAACTTCATCCTAAAAGAACAGCTCTTGGAAAATGATCCCTGGACTCAGCCATGCCTGCCTTGGACGAGTGATGAGAGGGTAAATCACCGGGGAGTCTGGAGGGGAGTGTGTGGCTGGCTGAACCGCTGAGCTCTCAACCACAGGCACAGGAAGTGCTATTGTGATTTTTAGCTCTGCTTCATTTTCCTACCCACTGAAATTAAATTTTCTCCTGCCCAAGCCCAGTGACCACACGATGCGCCCAGCAGCCTCCCTAGAACCACTGGCATCATTGGATTAATGATTTCTGTGCAGGCAGTGAACAAGGATGATTCATTATTGGCAGCAATGCAGCTGTACATGGATTTTTTTTGGGGGTGAAAGAAATAAATAAGGTCCCTGAGTGAAAGGCGGGTGATGAAGTGTAGCCTGGCTTTAATCCCAGTATAATTGCTGCCATCACTCCTAATTATTGATAAATATTTTTCTAATTGTGGAAATTAAACAATTAGACATCCTTCCTTCCCTCTTGGAAATCTAATCAGTTCAAAGTTCAGGATGCAGTCTGGGAACACGCTCCACTTGTAGGCAGGGGAAAACAGAGCTTCTCCCAAAACTTTCTCCCAAAACCTCCTTCTGTCACCAGCCCTGCTGCTGGCAGCACGGACCCACCAGCAGGATGTCCCTTGGCACATCCTGGGGGTTTCCTAGGAACACTCCTCCATCCCTGTGATCCCAAGGGATTCCAGGGCCAGGCAGGCAAAGAGTCATCCCTGCCAAGAGGATTCAGGTCACAGATCCTGCCCCAGTGACACGTTTTCCTCCATCCTGGGGAGGAGAGCAGGCTGGGCAAGCAGAGCTCCTTGGAAGTTAATAACGGAGATTTACCGGCGTGCTGGAACGCACAGAAGGAGGTCACGCTGTTAATTCTCCTGCTGCTGATCCCTGTGGATAAATCTACATCAGGAAATGAATTACCCAGAGAGGGGTATTAAAAGGGATGCTTCTAATTCCTTGCTGAAGGAGAAGTGCTGCCTTTAACACTGAGCCCCTCGTACCCACCGTGCCAAGTGCCAGCTCCCACTCTCAGCAGGGTCTGGCCCCACAGCACCTTGCAACTGGAAAGAGTGGGGTGAGAAAAATTCCTCCTTGAGACTGAGGGCATCTGGCAGGCTGTGTCCCTCTGCTCCTGAGACCCCAGGCTGGCCACAGCACCCCCAGGAAATATCCTCATAAAGTCATTTTTCTGTTCTTCCCCATTCCCTGTCACACCTGATTAAAGATCTGACAGTACTGACAGCCTAAATCCAGCACAATTCCATCCCACACCAAGTTACCTTCCCAAATCTTACTGCAGATTTTTGTTAGACTTCTTGTGTATTTTATCCCCCTGTACACCCACACAGGCCAGTGGCTGTTCCACATCCAGACAAACCCCTGGAATCCAATTCCTTTCCCCCGTGCTCATCAGTGTGGGCTGTAATGAGCCTGATGGTTTCCATCCGAGCAATTCCACAGACAGGATCCAGAGCAGGGCTGACCCCGGGGGACTCAGCATCATCCAGCCCCGTGAGAGGGGACACCTGCAGGACTCCAGGGAGCCACGGGCAGGGTGGCAGCTGGGGGCACGTGTCCTGCGTGTCCCCCAGCCCTCCCAGCTGCTCCGGGAGCCGCGGGAGGAGGATCCCCAGGGAGTGACCGGAGCGGGGACGGCAGCCATCTGCTCCAGAGCCCGGGGTCTGCGTCTGGAGACAGCCGAGTGACAAACAAGGTTAATGTCCCACGAGCGGGAACTGTCACTCTGCGTTAGGGCCCGGCTTTCACCTTCCATGGCACAGGACTCCAGCACGGATCACGCGGGGAGAGGCGCCGGCAAACCGGGACGGGGCTGTGACCGGAGAGGCCTCTTGTGGGGACCGGTGGGACCGTGGTGTTGGAAGGGCTTGTCCCTCCCTGCCCGGGTACCCCGCGATGGGGACGTCAGGGCAGGCAGCGGAGCAGAGCCCTGGGAAACCGCTCCGCGGTGTCCTGGGTGCCGCGGGGACCGGCACCGTGCCAGCGACCTGAGCCGAGCCGCGGCTGTTCATTATTGAAGGCTGGGGCAGGGTTACCGGAGGGACGGGTGTCCTGTTTCTGCAAGCGCCACCGCCTGTCGCGGGCACCTCCGTCCTTCCTTTGCAGCCACAACGCCACCAGAGCCCGGTGACCCACAGACACACACACCGGCACACGCCGGCCACCGGCTCCAAAGTAAAAGCCAACTTTATTGTCGTATAAAGTAAGAACTAAAATGTCCCAAAACCCGAACACAGATGGGTCGGGTGGTCCCGGCACAAGCGGTGGCCTGGGGGGAGCAGCCTGGGGGGGTTCAGTCGGGTCCCCCCCAGCCCCTTTTCTCCTCAGCCGGTTGTAGAGAGGGGAGAAGCTGCCGTGGGGCTGCGGGGACGCCCGGATGGGAGCTGGGGCTGAGGTGTTTGTGCGTTGCAGAGCTCCTGCTCTGTGCTGGAATCAGGCACTTGTGGAAGGGCGTGGGCTCTGCACCTGCTCCCACCAGCACCGGGGCACGAGGGCACAGGCAGCGGCTGGAGCTGCCCACAGCAGGGGCTGAGGCTGGGCCTGGCCGCAAGGCAGCTCCGGCCCGGTACAGAGGAGTTCCGGCAGCTTTGGTTGGTGCTCTTGGTGAGTTAAGGCAATTTAGCATTGGTTGGTTTAAAAAAAGGCCAAAACCAGCAAAACCAGATGTCCCAGAGGCCAGACAGGCAGGTGGAAGAAGAGTCTGGGCCTCCTCTGGTTTTGCTCTGAGTTGCCACTTGGACCCTGCATGCCCAAAAGTGGGCACTGACCCCTGTCTGTGCCAGCCCTGTGCTCAGCATCGCCTCCACCACTGCCACCAGGAACCTGCAGCCCAATACTGGAAGTGTCAAGAAGGGACTTTGGGATATTTTAGGGGAGATTCAGGCTCCTGACAGCAGTGCAGGGGTGGGGAGAGGATGGAGGAGCCACGGCAGCTCCCTCCATCCTGCTTCCCATCACAGTGACCGGTCAGCAGCTTGTGAGGTGGGAGCTCCCCTCAGGCAGGGACACCAGCAGATGGCCAAGGGTGCTGCCAACACCGTCCCAGGTGGTCGCCGAGAGCACCGAGGGGAACCCCACTCCCCCAACGTCCCGGCAGGGCTGGACCCACTGCCAGGACCCCCAGCTGCCCCTCCATCAGCACCCACATCCCTTGGCAGCCCAAAGGGCTCTGCCCCAGGGAGCTCATTCCCCGTTTGGTTCTGTTCCCCACACTCCGAGGGGAAAGGCCCTGGGTTTGCCCATGTCCGAGCGGGGACACCCATACCCCTTGCCCCACTTGGCCTGAGGGCCGGGAAAGGGGCGGGGAAATGAAACGGAAGATGGGGCGGCATCAACTGGTGTGTCCCCACCCCCTGCCCCACCTCTTGGTCCCGCTGGCTGCGGTCGCAGCCCGTGACCCTCCAGGGCCAGTGACCTGGCATGGCATTGGCCTTGCACCCGTACTGCTCCTCCCCAGTGCCCTCCCAGCAGGGATCCAGGCCCAGGCTGCCCTGGGCTGCCGTACCATCCCTTGGGCAGCCAAGGGGGAGCCGGGGAGAGATGAAAACACCGATTCCATAATGCCCCGAGGGATCTCTGCAAAGGAAATATAAAAAGTTTTAGATGAAGTCCAAATGTCCAAGTCAGTCAGAGCAATGGCCACACGCCAGGGGGTTGCTCCGGGTTGCTCCAGTCCTCCATAACTTGGGAGGATGCTGCGGATCCTCCATGCTCATGTCTGATACCCATCCCTGACCTCAGCCACCAGGGCCAGGGACTGCTGAGCTGTGGCCACTACTTCCAGGAGGAGAACAGAACAAATCCATGAGTATCTCTGTGCGATGCCAGTGGCTGGTGCCAGCCCCTGGAGCTGCCGCTCCCCAGCTCCACACTTCCCCATGTCCTGCAGGACGCTGTGCTCACACCACAGTGCTGATGGTGGACGACTCCTCCGATCGCCGCTGTTTGCTGGGCAGCGACTTGAGATACTCCAGGTGCCGCCGGGCGTCCTCCTGGTTCTGCCTGACGTAATAAACCAGGTAGGAAATCACCATGGCGAACCAGCCGAACATGGTGACCAGCATGGCGATGTCCGTGGTCTTCTTGTACACGTTGCAGAGGTCTGTGTCTGCAATGACCTGCAGGAAAGCTTTGCCCACGTGCTCCTCCTGCGTGGAGGAGTCGCACACGATGCCCCCCGAGGATTCAGCCGCCAGCTCCACGGCACGGATCAGCTCCTGCAGCCGACAGTCACACAGCCACGGGTTGTTGGACAGGTTCACCTTGGCTTTCAGGTTGCTAAAGGCGTCTTTGCTGACCGACACCAGCCTGTTGGAAGACAAGTCCAAGGAGTGCAGGTGTTCTGCCAGGCCCTGGAAAGCCCCAGTTTCAATCCTGGCGATGGCATTGTGGGACAGATCCAGCTCCAGCAGGAGCGGCAGGTCCCGGAAGGCATCGCGAGGCAGGAAGGGGATTTGGTTGAAGTCCAGGTAGAGCTTGTTGGTGTCGTTGGGGATGTCCCTGGGGACCTCAGTCAGCTGAGCGTTGCTGCAGCGAAAGGTCTTCAGCCCCTCCTCTTCTGAGGGGTAACAGCCCTTGGGGAAGGCAACGGCCGGGTGGAGGCAGGAGCCCAGGAGGAGGAGGAGGAGGAGGAGGAAGAAGTTCTGCAGGAGCAGTCCCATGGTGATGGGGCGGAGGAGAACCCCCTGTGCCGCAGTCATGGTGCTGCACTGCCTTCCTCACACCCACTGTGCTTCAGCTGGACTTGGCACATCTGAGACAGGGACAACAAGGGGACAGTGTCAGGGTGGGGAGACGGGCAGAACTGTCACTGTGTTGGCTGTGAGTGCCACATCTGACCCTAGCCACGAAGCAAGGACAAGGATGGGGACCAGGACAGCTGTCACGGCTCACACTTTCCCCCATGCCCGGCCATCACCTCGCTCTAGGCTCCTGCGCGGCAGGATCAGGCCCCAGGGGCTGGACACGTCTCCTGCGCCGGCAGCTGGGTTGTAACAACCGGAGGCGCTCTGGCTGAGCCAGAGGCGGGGTGAGCTCCCGCCCTGCCAAGGTCACGGCGCCGCGATCGCTGCTCGCAGGAGGCCGATGCATCCTGCGGCGGCCGGAGGACGCACCAGAGCGAGCCCCGGCTCCGGGCGAGCGGCCGCTGCAGGCGGCCCCCGGGGAATGCCACGGAAAACATGTGCGGGCAGCGGCTCAGCAGGTTCCTGCTCCCGGCTCCACTCTCCGGGAGCGCCAGGGGCACACACGGCGGGTTTTCTCCTTCCGAGGGCACCGGCACAGGTGGGTGCTGGGTGCTGCTGTGCTCTGCCCGCTGCCAGCCCACCGTGGGGTCGGGCTGCTCACACCACCCCGTAACCATGGGCCCCATCCAGCCCTTGATTCCGGAGGGGAAAAGCGTCAGCAGGAAAGAAACAAAAACAGAAAAAGGAAATTCGCTGGAGCTGAGCGTGCAACGAGTTCCCAGGGTGGTGGCAGCAGATAAGGGCCGTGTCTGGGCGCTCCGAGCGCTGCCCGGCTCCCCCAGCCCTGGCTCCCAGCACGTCCAGGGGTCCCAGCCTGTCCCAGTGCCGGCCGTGGCAGAGCAGCTCTGGGGGCAGGATCCAGATGCTCTCCCAGCATCCCAAAATCGAAGCCACTGGCGCTAACAGGCACCTGTGTCAGCCGGTCGGGCAGAGCTCAGTGCAGCTGCTGGAGCCCCGAGCTATTCCACCAGCAAAGCTGCCTCTGGTCCCTCTGCTCCCTGGAGCACCCCAACATCGGCAAAGCCGCTTCGGGGTGCCGACCGGGGCTCCTCGGTGCGCTGCAGAGGCGGCCACCAGAGGGTGGTCCCCAAGCACAGGCAGGAGAGCACCCGGGCGCTGGGCACGGTCACACAGCCCTGCCACGCCGACACACCCCAAGGTCACACCTGTGCGGAGCTCAGCCTGCACTGCCGGAGCCCCGCGATCCGGGAGGGTCCTGAGAGGGAGCCAGAGCTCAGGGCACACCAAGGGCACCGGGACCCCGGAGCCCACACTGCACCAGCCCCCCCAGGTCTGACAGAGGTAACCCGGGACAAACACAGCCCCGTGGTACCCGCTGCCCGGGAAACCACTGGGATGAGCCGGGACCCGGTGTCCCGGGAGGGGGCTGCTTCATCCACGGAACCGGGACACCCCTGCGGGTGGGACGCGGACCAGAAACGGCAACGACGACACCGAGCCAGCCCTTGCCCCTCCGCGGGTTTCCCAGCCCGCAGCAGGGTGCGGGATCCCCAGCCCGACCCCGGGGGTCGCCGCCAGCGCCAGGAGATGCTGTTGAGGAGCCGGGGGCAATCCGGACGCCAGGATTCCCCGTGAGCCCGGGGATGCCCGGGGATCCCCCCGGCCCCGCTTGGCAGCGGGGGCGTCGCAGGCGAGGGAAGCCCCGGTGCTTCCCCGGGGGAAGCTCCGCTCTGCGCGGCGCTGCCGGCCCTCCCCTCCCCGCCTCCCGCCCCACCGGAGGTCCCGTTGCGGACTCACCTGCCTGCGCAGCCCCCGGCGGCGGAGCGGCCCCGCGCCCCGGGCCGGAGCGGCCGCGCCCCGCGCAGCGCGGCGGCCCCGGAGCCGGCGGCGGCGGCGGGGCCGGTGGGCGGGATCCTCCGCCCGGGCCTCCCCGGGGCTCCCCGCCCCCGACCCGCCCCGCCGGGGGGGCCGTGCAGCGCCGAGCACCCTCGGCCCCGCGCCCGAAGCCTTCCCAGCTCCTCGCCCCACGGGAGAAGCGCAGCCCCGGGTCCTCAGACCGGGAAGCGCGGGAAGACACCGGAGAGACCCAGTGAGGAGCTGCCGAGACCCCCGAGCCGGGGGCAGCTGGGGCCGGGACGTCCCGGGACACCCCACGGCCTCCGCGTCCCCGCCGTACTCCGGTGGGAGCCCGCCCGGCTCCGCCCGGCCCCCGGGCCCTCGGTGCCCCCGGTGCTGCCCCCGCAACCCCCCAGAAATGCCCTCATCCCCTGCCCAGCTCTTCGGGGGCAGCAGGACCCCCCTACTCCCACTGCGGCGGGGTCACGGTGCCCCCCCCCCCCGCCCCGCACCGGCATCGCTTACTCGGGGAAACCCGACCCGCGGCGGTGGCACCGGGCGGAGCGAGATCCAGGGGAACCGGAGCGGGTCCCAGCCCAGCCCCGGCTTTCCGGGCCGGGGGCCGCCGGGCTGGGCTGCGGCTCGGGGTCCCGCCGCCCCCAGGCACCGGCGAGTCTGGCTCAGGACCATGGAGAGCGGCCGCCGTTACCGGGCCCCGCCGCCCCGGTCCCGGATCTCCGCGGCGGGAGAGCCCGGCCCCGGGCATTGACGTTCTCCCGCTGCTGTGGGGGGATAAAACGTTTAGGAGGCGCCTGGCCTGGATCTCGCTTCAATTAGGAAAAGGGAACCTGACGGCGGCCAGACTCGGCCGCGGACAGATCCTCCCCCGAGACCCCCGCGCTCCGCCGGGGCCAGGCCATTGCTGGGTCTGGAAGTGTCCAAAAAACCTGAGGATGTGCACTTGGGGACATTGTTTAGTGGTGAAGGTGACAATGCTTGGTTGTTGGTTGCAGTCGATGATCTCAGAGGTATTTTTGATGTCCCCATGCCCGTAGCCAAGCCCGACGCGGAGCCGGTGCCGGGCTCACCGGGCAGGGCTGTCCCGGGACACCGGCAGGCAGCAGCGGGCAGCCACACCTGGTGCTCTTGAGCGCTTCTCTGGTTCGGCCGGGGAGTGGAGCAGCCCCGCGGTGCCCATCACCATTCCCAGCGCCGCCGGGAGCGGGGATGGGCGCGTTGGGATGTGGCGGTTCCTGTGACACAGCCCCACGCCGCGGGACGGGCCCAGGGGCCAGGGTGACAGGCAGTGCGTGGGGGGACCGAGCTGGGAGCGGAGAGGCCGTGGGTGATCCCGACAGCGGGAGCAGCCCCGGGGCTGCACCCCACGGGGGTCCCACGCGGAGGACACGGCACCCACCAGCACAAAACCTGCAGTGCAGCACGACCCACGCGGACCCTTCCCACCGCAGGATGGCTAAAAACAGCAGGAGCTAAATATAACCGGCATCGAGCGGGCAGCGGGACCGGCGGCAGCAGAGCGGGAGCTGAGCACAGCCCGGCACCGGAGCGAACGAGGCCTAGGAACCCCCACGGGAACGGCCCCCTGAGCACGGGGGGAACGCGGCTGCAGCTGCCGGGGAGCGGATGGGGCCGGATCCCCCCAGGGAACTCCCCGCCCCCGGTGCCGGTGTTCCCTGGGCGGGTGAACGCGGTGTGGGGAGCCCAGGGAGCGGGGTCGGGTCCCCCCCGCGCTCCACCGGCAGCGGCGGCTGCTGCATCACGGAGAGCGATGAATATTTATGGGCGTTTAAAAATAGCTGCTGCATTGTGCTTCCCCCTCACGTGCGGAGCCAGCGGGGTGCGGGGAAGCTGCTAAATTAGATGTCACCGCGCAGAGAGCTGCTCAGTCAGGCAGGAGCAGGATAAAAATAGAGCCTGCTGTGAGTGCGTGGATCTCCTGCAAAGCAGGACCGGATCCCGCGGGATCCCCCGCCTCCGCACCGGCATCCCCGCACCGCGCCCTGCCAAGAGGGCACCGCAGAGGAGCCGGGCGGGGACAACGCGGTTCTAGCGGGTGGCAATCAGCGGCCTTTCATCTGCTTTACCCCGCATCCGCGTCTCTCCGTGCCCAAAGCCCTCTGGAGGCAGACATTGCTGAGCTCTGCCTCCGGCAGTGACCCCGTGCCCTGCCAGCAGCACGGTGCCAGCATGTGACACCCTGGCAGCCCTGGCAGCCCGCGGGGGCTCCGTGCTCCCGCCGTGCCCGGTCAGGATGTGCGGCTGGAGCCGGGGCAGGATGGATACAGACAGAGTCACAGCTCAGCGTGGAGGCACAGAGGCACTCAGGGAACCTCGACATGGCTGTGACTCCACCTGGGCCAACACCAAAACCCAGCGCGGGCTGTGCTGAGCAAAGCGTCTCGGGGGGCACAGAGTGGCACCGGCAGAGCCGTGGGCAGCCGGGAGCTCCTCGCTCGGGCCCCGCACACTGCCAGGGCTCCGGGCAGGAGGTTTGCAGCCCAAAGCGGCTCTGGCGCTGCCCCTCCGCTGCTGGAAGAGCCGGCAGCAGGCACTCACAGAGCCCTGCACAGATGGCTGCGGCACCCGTGGGCCGTGCCAGCCCCACGCGATGAGCTTTGATGGTTGTGCAAACAAAAGCGGAGCCAGATGGTCTCCCCCGCGCTCCAGCGCTGGAATCCTGCGCTCGCTCCCAGCCCCGACCTTGGCTGGGTGTCCTGCAGCGCTGCCGGCCTGCCCGGGCTGTCTGCACAATGCTGCCGCTGGGATTTTCATGCTATCACGGAATCAGAGTGGTTTGGGTGGGAAGGGACTTTAAAAACCACCCAGTCCCATCCCATGCCATGGGCAGGGACACATTCCAGTACCCCAGATGGCTCCAAGCCCTGTCCAACCTGGCCTCGCACACTTCCAGGGATAGGGCAGCCACATCTCCTGCTGGAAGCTGCCCCAGCGTTCCCCCACCCTCGGATTTCCCGTGGGAGCAGCGGCAGCGGGGGCAGCCCTTCCTCCCCGGGCAGGCTGGAGGCACCAGCCGGGTCTGGGGTGCCGTGCGATCGGAGCGGGGCTCGGCGCATCCCCCGATGCCCTTCCCGGAGCCGCTCCCGCCGGTTCCCATGGCGGCCCCGCCTCTCCCGCTGCTGCCGGACTACAGCTCCCGGCGTGCCGCGGCGGGGCGGGCCGAGGGGCCGCCGGGAGCGCACCGGGAGAGCACCGGGAGCGCGGCGGAGCGAGCGCCGGCCCCGCCGAGCCGAGCCGAGCCAGGCCGGAGCGGGCGGGAGCGGTGAGTGCGGGCCGGGGGCGCGGGGCGGGACCGGGGGGCTCTGCCCTCCCCGGCGGCGGCGGCGGCCGAGCCCCGCGGCGGGGCCGGGGGAAGGTGCCTCGCATGGGCCCGGCCCGAAAGGAAAACACCCCAAAAGAGAGAAGCGGGTGCTGGGATGGAGCTGGGGAGCGGCGGGTGGGACTGGGGGGGTCCCGGTTAGGTAGTGCGGGTCCGCACGGTGGGGTCGCGCTGTGCAGAGCCCGGCCGGAGCGGGTCCTGCCCCGGCCTCCCGGGGCACCGTCCCGTCCCGGGTAAACGGGGAGGAAAGTGAGGTCTGGGACCCCATGTGAACCTGGAGGAGCCCAGCCTCGGCCTTCTCTTAGTGTCCAAGATCTCTCGTTAAATCCACCGGGAAAGGCCGAAGGGGCAGGGTCCCCGCCCTCAGCCGGGGCGGCTCACGCGTGTCCTCGTCCCCGTGGTCCCCGTGTCCCCTACGAGGCTCCGGTGGGAGCCCCCGAGGAGGAACCGGGCAGCGCTGGGGCTCAGACACGTCCAACACGGCCCCGGGCTGGAGAGACATGGAACGCTGTGTTCCCAGTGTCACCTCTCACCCAGCACAGCCCAGTTCAGCAGCGTCCCCATGTCCTCCGTGCTTTGGTTCATCCGTTGCCAGAAGGGTTTAAAGGATTTGTTTGGGAGGTGGCAGCTGTTGCTGTTAGAGATTGGGATCTGTGAGCAGTGGGATCATCGCACCTGCAGTCTGGGAACACTCAAGATCAAGATAAGCAGCCGAGTCCTCCTTCCCTCCCCAGCCCAGTGAAGATCCTGCAGCAGGGTGCCAGGATCGGAGCGTGATCCTGAAATCCCTGGGGAAGGGTGACAGCACTGCCAAGTCACAGGATCATTGATTTAGGATGGAAAAGGCCTTCAAGATCATCAAGTCCAAGTGTTAAGCAAGGGAACAGGAACAGATGGTGGTCACACTCCTCTGGGGACAGAGGTGAGGAAGGAGCTGCCCCTGGACAGGGAGCAGGACAGGCAGGATGAGGCAGAGGGAGGGCTCAGCTCCACCACCTCGTTGTGCCCTTTGCCACTGGCCACAGCTCCGACTTTTCCCTTCCTTGGATGGCCACTGTCCAATGTCAGCACAGCCCTGACCTTCACCCTCAGCCTGGTGCAACATTCAGGCTTTTCTGTTCCAATAAAAAGTGGGAAAGCAGAGCCTGGCAGCAGCTGCCCTGGGAAGGGGGGGCTGGAGTCCTTCCCATGGTGGGCTGTGTCTTGTCCTGCAGGTGAACAAATCCTGGTGTGGAATTAGAAATCAAACATGGGATGTGGGATGGGGGTAGGGACAGGGCTCTGGGAGCTCATGTGCCCTCAGCCAAGCTTGTGCAATCCAAAATTTGTGAGAGCTGGGCCAAGGGCTGCTGGTGAAATATTTAAGGTGGGAGGAAGGACAGAGTTGGAGATGTGGAATCACCCTCATTGCAGCAGTGAGTGCTTGGTGTGTCTGTATGTCCTGCAGGAATGAATTAACCTCTTGTATGTTCCAGCATCCCACCCCTCTAATCCTTAATTTCATAAGGAAGGGAAACTGAGGCACGGGAAGGAGAATTGCTTCACATACAGCTTCCAAGTTGGGCCATTTCCCACCCAGTTGTGGGTCTGCAACTGCCCTCGTTTGCAGAGGAGACCAAATCCAAGCTGCTCCTTAGTTTTTGGAAGTTACACTCATGGTTGGAAATTCCACAGCACCAGCCATGTGCACTTCTGGCTGCAGGGAGCTTCCACAGGAAAGACTCCTGGAGAGAAAGTTTTTAACTGTTGATGAAAGTAGATTTCAAGGCCTCCAGTGAGAGCTGGGCTCCCTTTCTGTGGGCAGTCCCTTCCCAATCCCTCCTCCTGCACCCCTCTGTCGCTCCTAGCCCCAGCCATGTGGTTCCTCCTGCTGCACAGCTGGAATCCCACAGACACAGCTCTCTGTGGAGCATCCAACTGTTCCTCACTCCTGTCTCCTGCATCCTCCAGACTAAACAAACCCATTTCCTTCCAGCTGTCCTTGCAGGTCATGTTTTTCCTACACCTCTGCTCATTTTCTCCAGCTCCTCCCAGGACTGGACAGTGTTCACCCAACATCCAGGAGATCTATTTCCCATGTCTGGCACTCAGCACTCCTGTTTACACATTCCATAGGGAGTTTTTCTTTTTGTTGTTTTAACAATTTGACTCTTCTTGACTCATTTATGCTTCACCCCAACCCCTAGTTTTCCTTCTGAGAGCCTTTGGGAATTGCAGCAGGTTTAGGACAGAGCTGCTCCCTCTGCAAGGGGTGAAATGCTGAACTCTGGCCCTCACTCCTGCTTCCAAATCAAACTTTGGGCTTTTCTCTAGAATAAGTTGTTGACCTGGGAGGCTGACAACAAGGGAGTGAGCACCCCACAATCCTTTCCTGGAAACAAAATCCTCCTCCAGGTATGAGCCCGCTGATAGAGTGAGGTGAGGATCTGCAGCAACAGCTGCCTGTGTGCATGGAAGAGGTTTGGGAGTTACTTGGAGCATTCCAAGAGCTGTGGAATGGAGGCTGGCTGTGAGTCCCAGCCCTGGGCAGGAGTGGGGATGGTGCCAGCTCCTGAGACAAGGCAGGCCCAGCACTCCATGAGGGAGCTGGGAACAGCTGGCAGTGAGGAGAGTGTGATGTTGGATCTGGCTCAGGCTCGCCTCTGGAGAGCTGGAGGGAACAGCAACACAGCTTCCAGCTGTGGGAAGCAACAGCAAAGCCACGAGGCCAGACATCAGGAAACAGCCTTCACTGTGGGGTGCTGCAGCCAAGGAGGATGAACTGGATCATCTCATCAAGCTCCTCTTCCCTGGGACACAAAGATGATTTTACATTTCCCTGATGTTGGTGTGAAGACATTCAGCTTTACAGTGGGTTTAGTTTGTGCTGTTTTCTGTAATCCTTGGATGCCAGTGAACCAGAGCTCTTCTGCTGCCACTGGCACTGTGTCAGTCCAGAAAACCACTTGATACCTTCACTGTCTCAGAGACACCACTCCAAGGACTTGCTCTGACAGGGTGATACTCTCTTGCTTCCTCTCCTTCCTGGCACTGTCCAGAAAACCATCTTTGTGCTCCTCCTACATGGCAGTTGTTCTTTCCAGGTAGGGGAAGGGCTAACTCCTCCCCAGCTCTTCCTCCTGAAACATCCTCCCAAGGCACTTTGTGCTGTTATCTCGCCATTTTTACGTTCCTCAAGAAGAATCTCATTCCTTCCCTGGGGGGAAATTTTTTTTGTTCCTCTTTTTTTCCCCTCTGTAGGTCTTAAATCTGAAGGCAAAACACAAGAGCCAGAGTAGGAGAAAAGCAAACCTCCCGAGCCGTGCAGAACCATGTTAATTTAGTTCAATTAATTAGGAGATCTGTTGATACAGAGCCTTTCCTCTGCAAATGCTCTGGTCTCTCCCCAAGTTTAAGGCATGCTGACTCCATAAACGTGCAGGAAGCTTCCTGTGCTGTGTGTTTCCATGATTAACACTGTGATGAGGATTTAAAAGTGCTTAAAAGTATTGGTTTGAGTTTTGTCAGGCAATCGTGGGATTGAACCTCAACACCTCAGCTCCAGGAAAACATCTCAAATCACAAGAAGCTTCTGTCACAGACAAGCTTCCCACACATAATTCCCAAATCTCAACCACTCCCGGAGTTAGCGACGTCAGCTCTAAGAATGGCAATACCGAGGGGCAGAGGAGGGAACTGACTGGGGATTTTTATAGCAAACAGCAGATTTGGGGTTTGCTTGACAACCAGCCTGTGCTCAGCCCCACTGAGCAGTTTGGATCCGGGCTCTGACCTCAGTGTTTGTGTTCCAGGGGCTCCTGCCAGCCAGGAGAGGCAGGATGAACGTGGGAACGGCGCACAGCGAGGTGAACCCCAACACCCGGGTGATGAACAGCCGCGGCATCTGGCTGTCCTACGTGCTGGGCATCGGGCTGCTGCACGTCGTGCTCCTCAGCATCCCCTTCTTCAGCGTCCCCGTGGTCTGGACCCTCACCAACATCATCCACAACCTGGTAAGGGAGCGGCACGGGGAGCCTTGGCACAGCTGTTCCTCTGAGCAATCTGCTGAGATTCCTGTTGAAACAATTCCTTTGTGTTTCCAAAGATGTCAGGGTGAGTTGCTCAACCTCCGCACTCGGCCTGTACTGGTGCCTCTGGGTCATGGATTTAAATCCAGCCCAGGTACAGGTGAGGCTGGTGAGGCTGCTCAGAGGGGATGTGGATTCATTTCCTATAGGGCAAATCCTTCATTGTGTCCCCTTCCCAAAGGGATCTGTGACAGACCCCATCACTGGGGTTGGTAGAACCTGAATTGGCCTCATGAGAGTTAAGAAAAAACAAGATTAATACCCTGATTTTGTTCTGCCTAAAGTAAAAGATTAGTCCAGGAACTGATTCTTCTCTCTGAAGATCAAGTCCTCACATAGATCCTCTTGGGCACAGGGGACAAAAAACTTCAGGGATGGAGCAGCTGACTGTGTGTCTTTTATTTTAAATAATATCTCAGCCTGGGAATATTCCAGAGATAAAAATTACAGGGATTGAGGACCCTCATGATAAGTTATTACTAGTGGGGGATAAAAACCTCCACAAACGCCCAAACTGGAGCTGCTCAGGAGATAAAAACCTCCACAAACCCTCAAACTGGAGCTGCTCAGGAGATAAAAACAACCACAAAGCCCCAAACTGGAACTGCTCAGCACTCAGCTCACGAGCTGCTGGCTTCTCACCCATCTTCCCTGGCAGCTTAGTTTCTGGGGACAAAAAGGAATTTAAAGGCCAGGAGTGGCTGTACTTGGGAGCTGTGGTGTAGCCAGAATGTTTGTGTGTGACTTGTGTTCCCCTGGTAATCAGGGGGTGACAGACCTTCTCGCAGACATTTTCGGGGAGCCCTCAGGCAGCAGGCAGGCGCTAATCTCCCGATCGCAGAGATCCCAGGGCTGTAATCTTGCCACCGCCTCCTTGGCTCACACCCAGGAGCCGAGCGAGAGTTCTGACGTGGATCAGCCGAGCTGGCCCGGCCTTTCCCATCTCTCCTTTCCCCGCTTCCCCGACCGCTCCGGGTTTTCCAGCAGCGCCGCATCCCTCTAGTGGAACGGCGCGGGGGTGCAAGCGCCCGGATCCCCTGCCCTGGTCTGGGGTTTTTGGGGTGCCGTGTGCCTGACGCTGTGTGTCCTGCAGAGCATGTACATCTTCCTGCACACCGTGAAGGGAACCCCCTTCGAGACCCCGGACCAGGGCAAGGCCCGGCTGCTCACGCACTGGGAGCAGATGGATTACGGAGTCCAGTTCACCGCGTCCCGCAAGTTCCTCACCATCATGCCCATCGTCCTGTGAGTATTCTGGGCTGGCTGAGCCACCTCGTGTCCCAGCACCCATCGGTGTTCTGGGAGGGAAACACATGGAATGGCACAGCTCAGTTTGCCTCTCTTTCTGTTCCTACCTTCCCTCTCCAGGTATTTTCTAACCAGTTTTTACACCAAGTACGACCGGGTACACTTCATCATCAACACCATCTCCCTCATGAGCGTCCTGATCCCCAAACTGCCTCAGTTCCACGGCGTGAGGATCTTTGGCATCAACAAGTACTGAGTGGCGTGGCCGGAGCGGACGGAGGAGGAGCGGGGCTGAGGGGGGATTCCTCTCTCCAGCCCCATTTCCTCCCCCCACACAGACTGGGATGTGGTTTGGCTGTTTAGAAGCAGATCCCAACAGACACATTCCGCATGCTGGATCCTCGTGCCCAATAAATCCAAACCAGCTCCAGAGTAGGGTTTAGTGCGGAGCAGGACGTGCGACACCGGATTTCTCTTCTCCCAGGGTCATCAATAGATGCAAAACCACTGAGACTTTGAGGTACAACAAGGATGAATTCTGGGAAGAGTCTCATCTATTCCAGACATGGAATGACGAGAATAGGGATGAGGGGAAAAGCTTTTAGTGCTGGTACTATTGCTGTGGTAAATGCACTTTAAAATACATTTCCCTTCCTGAAGCTGGGTGCTTTGAGCAAAACGTGAGGGAAATCCAAAGGGATACAGCCAGGCTTTCCCAGGACTTCATTGTTTTGGGGTCTGATTTCCAGTTTTAAGTGGGAAGTGGGAGGGGGAAGTGGAGGGGGAAGTGAACGACAGATTTTATTTTGCAATCGTTGACACCACTGAGAAGGGAATTTCCCCTTTTCCTAAAAACAGCACAGGAAAAAGTGACCTGCAGTTTGACAAAGCTTTTGATTTCCTACATCCACCATCCGTGTGGTCCAGGGGAAAAGGTGGACAGATCCAAAATCATGCTTGTTACTTTCAGTTTATATCCTAAATCTGCCCAGGTAACTCCTCTCCCCACCCCCAACTGCTGTTTTTATGTGCACAGGGGCTCAGTGGGCATTTGGGATCAAGGGCTGAGGGCAGGTGATTTAATGACTGACACCAAATGCCATGGAGCTCCTTGGAGCATGGACATGGACAGGTGTGGGAGAGGCAGACAGTGGGCAGGTACAGGAGGAGGCTGATTGCTCTAATCAAGCAGGCAGCCATCCTTGACTTGGATTGTTCTCCTCACTTCAGCTCCTTGGTTGCTTAAGTGCGTGAGACTGGGATTTGCCAGTTCTCCGTGGACTCAAGGGTTGGATTTCTGGCTTACCTGTAAATCTGTCCCTCATGTCCAAGGGCTGTGTGAGCAGCAGCACCAGCAGCAGTATGAATTGACCAGCAAAGGAGTCAATTTGTCTCTGATAGTAGAGTCCTGTACAGAGAACAAAATCAAGCCTTTTTCCTCTAAATTACCACCTAAATAAAGCAGGCTTAGGTTTCCTGGCTGAGACAGCTTTTACTGTTTTACTGAAAATCAGAATGACCTGATTTCCCTTTGGGTTGGTGTCCCAGATGGAATGGGGTTTTCCCTCACTCTGTCCCCCTATAATCCCCATGAAAACCTGTATTTTTGTTGTTTTAGTGCTTATATTGTCTCACCTTTTTTGACAATGGTATAAATCTTTTTAATCTTCTTTTTTTTGTCCTTGCAGTAGCAAATCCAGCTTTAGACGGCCGTGGGGGAGAATGTTGAGGTTTTGGAAAGTCTGAGCATAGGACATGGAAGGGAGAGTTTTTAGATCTGTTACTACTCCATGCATAATTTTAGCCAAGTTGCTTCACTTCTCTCTCAGACTTCCTTTGGAATTGCTACAGGGAAGGGAAAATATGGAGTGTACTCTCAGAGGGCTGCTGGAATACAGGGAGAATCATTCCCTAATATGTTTGGAAAGTGGAAATCCAATGAAAAGAAAGTTTTTCAAGCAGGTAGAAGGAGAAGAGAATCTGGCTGGAGACCCCAGGGTATTGACAGATGTGCAATTTCCTTGATGGGCAGTTTAAACCTACAAACTAGGATAGAAGAGCTGCTGTGCTTTAGCTGAGGTACTCTCTACCCTAATCGGCTCTTCTAAGCTACTAGACAATGATAATTGTGATAAAAATAGATATTTCATCAATCAGCTGGGAAATGACACAGATATGAGCAGTATTCCTGCAGGGAGGGGCAGGTCCTGGCAGGGTGCCTGAGGCTGAACTTGAAATGTTGATTGTGGTGCTGAACAGACCTGAGTGTCTGCCCAGACACCACTTCCATCTCCAGAGGAAATGAAAGAAACTAATTATTGTCATAGAAAACATGGGGAAAAGCATCATTTTGCAACAGAAACAGCCTCTAGATGCTTTCAAACATGACTCCTCACAGACAGACTATAATGCTGGGTATTTCTAAGCATATGCACCAATCACAGATTTGTAAATTTAGAATAATTATCAATTGAAAGGATCAGCTTTTTTTTATGAGATACAGCAATAACACAGCTGTGGGTTTTTGCACACTTCTGTGGTCACTGACACTATCTGTACCCCTTTTCCTTAATTAAATATGAGCTGGGACTCAGAATGGGATTATAAATCTTCTCAAGCAAGCAGGTTCTAAAGTGTAAACCCCCAAACTTGTAATTAAGACTCTGCCAGGCAACAAAAGTAAATAATTTTTGATTTTCTCTCCTTCACACAAATGATCAAAACAGCCAATGGCAAAGTTGATGGAAGACACTCTTCAAAACACAGGTGTGGCATTTTTCTGTGGAATAATCTACCATTATTTGGACTCAGTAATCCAGCCAAGAGAAACATAAATGGAAACAAGAGTAATATGAAAAGAAGCAAGTTGAAGAAAGATTTCATGTTCTATTTTGGTGAGTTAAGTACCTGTATACGATTAATAAGTATTTCAACAATTACACATTGGGTAGCAATCTTCCTTAAGATCCCAACTTAAGGGTGGTGTCAGGATCAATCAAAATAGAAAAAGCAGGAAGTCAATTGTAATTAAAACCACATTTTTGGGTGTACCTGAGGCAGTCTGAAGTGGAAGGACACCATGAGCAGGCTGAAGTGTGGTGAGACATGTCCTGGCAGGGGACAGATCAGGTGTGAAAACCACATTGTGGGTGGAGAAAGGAAACATGAACAGATGTAGTGCTGCAGGGAGGAGATAACTGATTGTTACTCGTTTTAAATGGGTTTCCGATCATATCCACACTTGACAATTTCCTCTCACACTGCTCCTGTATCATGATCAGGACAAGTTCCTACCTGGAGAGATAAAATCTCCTGTGATGGAAAGACAACTCCTGATAAGTTGTTTTAAGCTTTTCTGTTTTGGTCTGCAATGAAAGAGAAAAAACATTTGAAAGGCTGGAAGCCCTCTCAGGAACTGGCAGCAGGCCTGTCCATCCTGTACTCAGCAAAGCCCCCTCAGCCACTGTCAGCACCACGCACGTTCCATGGGGCACAGCAGCCCCTGCTCCCAGGACCACTCAAGAAAACCAGCAAGTCCTCCCAGCCTGATGCTCTGAATCAGGGATCCTCACCTGGGAGTCCTTCACAGAGCTTACCAGGCTGGCAAACAGTCCCAACACCTTTGCAGGAAAAGCCTATAAATTAAACCTAAATGGAGGGCTACTTATTCTCTTTTATGTTTGAATCACTGTTCAATTTTGGGTTGTTTTTAGAGCTCGGTACTGGCCCTCAAGGACGGGGCACAGCAGGCGGGTTAACACATAATATTCCTTCTTGTGACTTTATGTTGCTTTATCATTGCCTAGAGTATCTTTTAAGCATGTGAGTGTTGGTGTGTCCATACCGCTCCTTGGACTCAGTTAAATCAGCTGAAATTAGTTGGGAGGGTTTTTAAAGGAATGTTCTGTACAAAGTTTTAGGGTTTTTTTCCCCATAGCCTTCTTTTTGCTGTGGATACAGGAGTCTCATGTAGAGAAACTTTCTAAAATAAGTAGTGAATATTTTTATTACTCCTTTGTACAGTATTCTAAGAGAGACTAATAAAAGTGAAGTATTCAGTGTAAAAACTTGTGCTTGAGTCCTGGAATCTTCACATGGATGGCTTTTTGCTGTCAAACAAGCATGGCAATGTACCCAGGAGACATGGAATGGCATGGGTTGGAAGGCCACCTTAAAGGCTCCAGGGCCACTTCCCACCCCCTGCCATGGGCAGGGACACCTTCCACCAGCCCAGGCTGCTCCAAGCTACATCCAGCCTGGCCTGGGACACTCCCAGGGATGGGGCAGCCACAGCTTCTCTGGGAGACCTGTTCTGGGCCACACCACCCTCACAGGGAGGAATTTCTTGCCAATATCCCTCCTGAGTCCATTTCTCTATCTGTCAAAGAACAAACAGCGTTACCTGGCTCTATGAAGTTGAATCCACAATGATGGAATGGTTTTGTCTGAAGGGACCTTAAGCCACTGTTGGTGGTTTGACCTGGGAAACAGGATTTCTGGGATGCTGTGGTCAGGGCCAATGATGTGCTCAGATTTCTATACTGCCATCTGGCCCAAACCCTGGGCATTGGATCCACCTCTGAGAACACAGGCTAAAAGCAGGGCTCTCCCCCTTGGCAGCCCTCTTTGAATTTCCGGCGGGAAGGAGTTTGGATCTCTCCCCCCCGACCAAGTGCTGGCTGGGCGGGGTGGGGGGGAAAAGCCATGCGGGCCCGGCCCGGGAGAGGTAGGCCTGGCCCCCCCACAGGTGAAGGAAAAAGTAAGGAAATGCCAGGAAGCAAATGGGCAGCCCATTCCCCCTGCTTGGAGGACAAACAGAGAGAGAGTGCAGCTGTGCTTGTGGCTGTGTTACCTTGAAATTTGTGGTAAACGTGCTGGCAGCAGGCAGCCCGGCTGAAGAGGAGAAGATGGGGGGTGGGTGCGGGCGAAAGGTGCCCGGCAGGCCAGCTTGGCACGAGCAGGAGACTGAAACCTTTAACCCCTTTTCTTGCATGCTGGAAACCTTACAAATGCTGATCCTCCCTGGAGCTGAATGAGAAAGAGAGATAAGGGGTGAGATAAGAAAGAATGGGCCACAAGGGAAGTGGAGAAGGACTCTTGAGTGAGGGGGAATGATGGAGTGGCCTTTTGGCTGGACTTTTCGTGTGTAGCCATGGACAGAACCAGTTTTTTCTTCCCTGTGATACAGAGACTGCCTTGTAGGGGGAAGCAATGTCCCAGAGCCAATTTTCAGTGTGGGTACCCCTTGCCCCAGGGGGTATATAAAATATGGGGGGAACTGGTCTCCTAAAGGTGAGAGACTGTGCTGTTCTGGAATTGGACAAAGCATCCTTAAAAGGGAGACCCTAGAAGCAGTTTCGGTCCATGTGCGTTGGTGAGAGCACTGCATATGGAAGGAGGCTGTCACGATGGCAGATCATCTCCGGACAGTGTCCAGAGTGACATGGAAAACACAAAGGGTTTCAACGGTGTTTCCAGGGGAAGCCTATGGCACCAAGAAAGACTCCTTCTCTTCTTGGTGGACTGAGTATTCAAAGGGTGGTGCCCAGACCAAGAAATAGGTGATTTTTGGAAGATGTGCTGTATTGGGAATTTGCGGGGGGGGGGGGGGGGGGGAAGAAGGAGAGAGTTTTTGTAAAGTTTTCACTTTTCCTTTACTTGTAGTTTAGTTAAATAAACTTTCTTTTAAGTAAGAGCCTGCTGTTCTTATTCCTGGTCAAATCTCACAGCAGACACCAAGGAAAGTGTCTTTTCATGGGGGCATTGGCATTGTGCCAGTGTCAACCATGACAGCCACCCAGTCCCACCTGCTGCCAGGAGCAGGGGACACATTCCTGTCCAGTCTGCTCTGGGACACTTCCATGGATAGGCTTACATCTCCTACATCTGTAGAAGTTCCAGTAACCCACAGCCCTGTAAGACTCTGGATAAGCTGCTGTGAACAGCCAGGGGTCCTCCAGGCATGGATAAGTCTAAAGCTGCCTTGCCAGGAGTTGCTCTGGGGAGCCCCCGTTTGTCAGGTAAGAGAAAGCTCAAGGAAAAGTCATCTTTAATATCAAAGCATTCAGTGAATATGAGTACCAGAGCACCCTTTTTTTGAACCTCAGGACCATAAAAGGGCTTCAGTAAGAGGTGGGTGTAGGCAAATCAGTTCTTAGGAAAGTGACATTTATGTGTTACATCAGTGTCTCCTTGTAATGAATATGTATAACCGTAGTACATAAATACCTGGCTGTACAATCTCAGCACACACACGGGATAAGGAGAGGTCTGCTGTGTGTCCTCTGCAGATGAAGAATGCCTGCTTTCTAACACTTCAAATTGTGCTAGAAAGTTTATTCTGAGCTATTTTGTATCACCAGAAGCCACAGCAGTCCTGCAGTCTGCTTAGACACCCTCCAGCCACAGGAGGAATCCACCCCACAAACAGGTAAGAGCATTATCCCAGAGCTTTGGGTAGGGGAGAAGGTTTGGTGGAGATCTCTGCTGTTAAGTGCTCTTGTTTAGTTTTCCTCTTGTTTCTTCAAGACTTCCAAAACGATGTGTTGTGGAAAGGCTACTAACGTTGAGCACACAGGGCTATTTGTCTTTGGAATTGTTCAAATTGAAACAGGGTAGCATTAGATGGATATTGGGAAGAAATTACTCCCTGTGAGGCTGATCAGGCCATGGCACAAGTTGTGCCAGAGAAGCCATAGCTGCCCCAATCCATGGAAGTGTCCAAAGCCAGGTTGGCTGAGGCTTGGACCAACCTGGGAGAGTGGAGGTGTCCCTGCCTGTGGCGAAACAGAGCTTCTGTTTCTGCCTTAGAATGCGTGGAAGGCTCCACAGCCGTCCGGGCTCTCAAAGAACGAAGCTGGACTCTCTGCTTTGCCGTCTTCCAGATGTTTTATTAATTCTTATCAACAGAGTTTTCCCTCTGCCCGACTGGAGTCCGACCAGCAAGGCAGCCAAGGGCACTCTGGCCGCCCACGGGGCGGGTCGCGTCACTTTATAGTACAAACTACGTATACAATATTTACCTATTCTTCCCAATACCTATCACCCTTATTAACAAGTGCACCATCACCACAAACCAATCCAAGTGCCAGCACCATCACCGAAGATGGACGACAAGAAGAAGGAGGAAGAACCACGAGACACACCCAGTTCCCTCCATCTTGCCTCCATAACCCCCCTGTACAACCCCCCTGTACCAAATGCTAAATCTATATATCACCTTGCAAACACACTATTTCTACACTATTT
>JBBFKN010000011.1:4468721-4541659 GCA_039654755.1 Calcarius lapponicus | reverse complement strand
CAATAGCCAAAACCCAAAATCCAGGCTATGGAAAACCAACACATCCCCCCAGTAGTGTCAGCTGCTCCTGGTGCTCCAAACTTTTCCCATCCTTTTCCTCTTTTAGGGAAATCAACATGGACCATTCCTTCATCCGACAGCTCCAGAGAACAGACATCAAGCTCTATGTGGTCACTGAAATCCTCGAGGCCTCAGAGGAGGCTGTGTACAAGGAATCCACCAAGGCAGATGGGGGCTTCATGGCCAAATTTTATGCCTCACTTTCTGCAAAGGTTTGGCTTCTCCTTCCTTGCTTCCCCAACACCTGCACCCAGTGTTCTAACAGGTTGTTTTCCTTCACCAGGGCACCAGAGAGAACAACCAAGGCATAGTGATACCCAAGGGCTGCACGCTGGCCTTCAGGACCATGCCACTACACATTGGAGATAGAGAATGGGGTAAGTAACTTCCAGAAATGACCAAGTTCTCCATTCCAGAAAAGGTGCACAGAGGAAGAACATTTAATGAAGAATCACTTGGCCCCAGATACACCCCAAACTGGTTTGCAAAGAGAGGGAAGCAGTGTGAGGTACAGAAATCACCTGGGGGAGGCCAGACAGCCCAGGCAATGTCAAAGATCGACACAAGAAAAATGTTGTTTGGGGAGGGGTCAGTAAAAAATGGAAAGAAGGAAGTGTCAGATCTACTTTTGAGGAGCTGCAAAGCTCCTGGTGATAAATGGCACAGAGAAAAGAGTTTGGGTCTGAAATTTTCTACTTGGAAGAAAAGAGACAGGGAGAAAACAGGGTGGGTGAACCACCACTGGGAAGGCTGGTATAGAAAACCATAAATGTCCTTTTTATCCTGCTACAGATCTGGATTATCTCGAAGGTTTGATCAATGAAGGTGGTAAACCTGTGGAAAGGCAATCTTGTTCAGGTGGTGGTAAGTAATGCATTTTACTGCTTCCACATGCACAACTTTTGGCTGCTTTGGGTAAGATGGAATCTCCCAGCATAAAACAAACCACAGGAGAGATGCATTTGCCTCTCCTCTGAGACACCACAACTGCCCCAATTCCATATAGTTTCAAAAACACTCAGAGAAGGGTTTCAAACTCAGAGTTTAGAGCTGCCTGTGAACTCCTAGAACTCAAGTGACAGATTTGGACTTATTCTGGTTTGCAGGTCCCTCAGCAGGGAAATTAGGACAAGTGATGACAGAAGCTCGATATTACTGCCGAATTTTCCCCAAGTTGTCTCCTGACCTGCTGCTCATCATCTTAAACACCATCAAAGCTGTGATGAGAGACAAGAACCTCCTGCAAGAGCTCAGCCAGAAAGTAAGTGAAGCTTTTCTTACAGCCACAATTTATAAATACAGACACATCCACACCACACCTCTTGCCCCACCAGTCACCTGCCCTGGGCCACAACTGCCCATCCAAAATTCCCTCTCTCAGCACATCTCCCTGCTCTGGACAAGCAGCAGCCTCTGCACTCAAATCCTGACATTTCCTTTCCTTGTTCCCCACAGATGGAAGAAATTCCTAAGCAAAATGATGGTTATGAGCTGAAAACTGAGAGCCCAGACTTAAAAGAACTCTTCAGCACCTTGCAGCATTCCCCAAGAGATCATCTCCTTCAGATGGCAGAAGGAATCTCCTACATCCTTGACGCTTTGCAGGGTGAGGCTTTGGGGCTTCAAGAGGGAAATCAAGGCAGGGATGACACCCACTCCTGCCATTCCCTCCTGCCTTCCTCTCATACTCCTCCTCAAGTGGAATCAACATCCAAGTCCCATGGAGGGGAGAGGAGAGAAACCCCCTCTGCACCCATCCAGGGCTCCCTGCTCCCTCAAAGTCTGGGCACAGCTTCCTCCCAAGGGCCAGCCCACATCTCTGCTCTGCTGACCAGCAACAGGACCCAAGCCAATGGCTGGAGCTGTGTCTGGGACAGCTGGGTTGGAGATCAGGGAAAGGTTCCTATCTCAGAGGCTGCTCAGGCACTGAACAGACTCCCCAGGGAATGGTCACAGCCCCAGGGCTGACACAGCTCCAGCAGGGTTTGGACAACACTCTCAGCACAGGGTGGGATTGTTGGGGTGTCCTCTGCAGGGACAGCAGTTGGACATCAATTACCCCTGTAGGTCCCTTCCAACTCCATATTCCATATTGGATATTGTGAGTAACAGCCAGATCACTCTCACAGGGAGCCTGAACAAATAATTTCTATTAAAACATCCAGAGAACCTTGGACCAAAGCAGCATTTCCTACAAGAAATGATCACCCTTCCCATCCTCTTCACTCTTTCCCATCCTGCTCACCAGTCCCAGCCCAACAGCAACCTCCATCACCTTGCTGGGAGGTTTTGGATCCAAACCCAGTTTATTTCTGCAGAGTTAACGGAGGATCAGCTGCTGCTGCTGTTGGAATCCTTGGAAAGGAAGATTGTGTCCCAACAGCTGAAGCTGGTGAGAACTCAAGTCACACTTGGCTCCTGTCAAGGGAGCTCAGACTATTGCAATTATAGCAACATCTCCATAGTGCCACAAATTGGCTACTGATTAAAATAATGATTTTGCTTTTTTATTGTCATTTAAAGGTTGAAAACCTACTGAAACATGACCTGGAATATCAGATGTGCCATTTCCGTGTGGATGCCAGGCTGCTCTCCTTCTCACAGGATGAGGAACAGATGTTAACCATTGACCTGGTGGAGCTGAGTGGAGTGCAGCTCCAGGAAGATGGATCAGTTATCCCTAGGAATAAACCATTTGAGTCCATAGCAGCCCTGTTTGTGGCCCTGTATGCCCTTAACTTCCTGAGTGGTTCCAAGTAGGAGGTGCCTGGCCCTGCCCAGGGAGCCCCTCCACAAGATGTTGGGAAATCTCTGCTGACAAGATAGTTTTCTCTCCCATTATCACCCTTGTTAATAATTAGAGCTGCTTTGGCTGGCAAAAGCAAATTTAAGGCTAGAAAATTCATTATGGATGCTAAAGGCTGGATATCAAAGTGGATTTGTCTGTCTGTCTCCCCAAGAATGCAGAAAGACAACAGACAAATCCACAAGCCCAGAGAATCACAGGCCTGGCACCAGTGATTCGTGTAATCCTGCTTCCCTCAAAATGCTGCTGCTGCTGCTGCTTCTGCAATCTGCAAATAGGAAAGGGAAGGGCAAAGGGAATGGAAAGAGGATGGAAATGGAAAGGGGAAGGGGAGATGGGAAAGAACATACAAAGGCAAAAAGGAAATGCAAAGGAAAAGGAAGGAAAGTAAAAGAAAACAAAAGCCAAAGGAAAACATCAGCACTGATTCTCCCTGGTCCCCCTCTGGTTCAGTGGGTGCTCCATTAACTACTGGCTGTAGGAAGGTGGGGAAATCCCAAAGGTTTCACTGACACCTCTCCAGCCAAATCTCCCCAAGATGCTCAAGAGACTGGGGCATCACTTCAGAGAGATGCCACAAATATTCCCATTATCTCTTTATAAATAAAGAGCAGCTTCTTGCTAAGCAATTTGGTGGTCTCAAAGGCCATTTCTTAATTTTGTGTCTTTTCTGTCCCATGACACCACTGACAACCTCAGGACTGAGGCTGTACCAGAAATAAGGGCCCTTGATGTGGACACAGCAGTCTCATGTAGAGAACTTTCTAAAATAAAGCGTGAATATTCTTATTACTCCTTCTACATAATTCTAACAGACACTAATAAAAATGAAGTATTCAGGTAAAAACTTGTGCTTGAGTCCTGGAATCTTCACATGGATGGCTTTTGCTCTCAAACAAGCACGGCAATGTACCCAGGGACATGGAATGGCTCGGGTTGGAAGGCACCTTAAGGCTCCAGGGCCATTCCCACCCCCTGCCATGGGCAGGGACACCTCCCACCAGCCCAGGCTGCTCCAAGACACATCCAACCTGGCCTGGGACACTCCCAGGGATGGGGCAGCCACACCTGCTCTGGGAAATCACTGCCAGGGCCTCCCCACCCTCACAGAGAGGAATTTCTTGCCAATATCCCCCCCTGAGTTCATTTCTCCATCTGTAAAAGAGGAACAACATTATCTGGCTCTATAAAGCTGCATCTCCCACAATGACGGAATGGTTTTGTCTCAAGGGACCTTAAAGCCATCCAGTCCCACCTGCTACCAGGGGCAGGGACACATTCCTGTCCAGTCTGCTCTGGGACACTTCCAGCAGTGGAATTACATCTCCTACATCTGTAGAAGTTCCAGTAACCCAGAGCCCTGTAACAGGCTCTGCTCAATGAGTAAAAAGGAAGCGTTACGTAAGCAACGGCCGATTTGTGGAAGCGGAACACGGGTGGGGAGGATGTAAAACTGCTGAAGTGACCTCACAGCTGGGAACAGCTTGTGATAAACTGCTGGGTACTGCCAGGGGCATTCCAGCACAGATTGGGTCTAACACTGCTCCTGCCCAGGTGCTGCTTCAGGGAGCCCTGTTAGCAAGGTAAGAGAAATCAATTTACTCTTTGCTCTGGAGCTGTGGTGGTGCGAGCTTCCTGTGTGACTCACAGCTCCTGTACTTCACAAACACTTCCACACCTCTGAGCAGAAGGGAAGACAGAGAACTTCTCCCCAGTCCTGCTGCTCTCCAGAGGCCACATCACCTCAGCAGCCCCAGGGTCTGCTCTGTACATCTCCCACCCCACAAACAGGTAAGTGCATTATCCCAGAGCTTTGGGAAGGGGAGAAGGCTGGTGGGAGCTCTCTGTTAAGTGCTCTTGTTTAGTTTTTCTTCTCTTCTTGGAGACCTTCAAGGGAATGATACCTGCAAGGGCTACTAACCTTGAGCATACAAGGCTATTTGTCTTTGGAATTGTTTAAATTGAAACAGGGTAGCATTAGATGGGATATTGGGAGGAAATCCCTCTGAGGATGCTGAGGCCCCAGAACAGGGTGACAGATAAGCTGTGGCTGCCCCATCCATAGAAGTGTCTCTAACCTGCTTGGAGCAGTGTGGGAGACTGGAAGGTATACCTGACCATGGCAGGGAGGGGAATGGGAGGAGTTTTAAGGTCCCTTCCCATCAATGCCAGTCTTGATTGCCCAATTTCCCCTCCCCAGCTCCTTCCCATAAAATACCAGAAAGTTGAAAATGAAACCTTTTGATAAAAACAAGCTGTCCCAGAAAAGAATAAGGGATTTCTTTCTAGCTCTCAAACACCAGCTCTTCCCTGCAGACCACCAAGGCCTGCCCAGTGAGGCTGGGCTGGGTAGATGTTTCTCTATTTTGGGGGACATTTGTCTCCAAAATCAGCACCCTGAGGGTCTGCCAGCTGTGCTCTCTCTGCAGTCACTGAGGGTCAACAGCAAAGGGGGACAAGGCCAAACAACCCACAGCTCCTGCTGCTTCCTCTTAAAAGACTCCCTGAAACAACCCTGTGAAACTTGTGTCCTTGGACAGTGAGGGGGGTTTTGAGGCATTATTTTGAAATCTTCTTAATCATTAAGTCACACTTTGTTGCAATGTCCTCCTATTATTTCAAATAATTCAGCTTAACTTGTGTTCCCTCTTTCCCAAGGCACAAATCCCCTTGGCTTTGCTTCAAAACCTCAGCCACAGCCAGAATGTTTAAAAAACTCACCAAATTCATTGTAAATCAAATGGATCCATACAAAGAACTGGTTCCTGTTGAAAGCATCGCAGACAATGAGCACTTCAGGCCTCTCTATCTACTGAAAAAACGAAACAAACCAAAAACCATATTTCACAGAGCTCCCTACTACCAGCGGACAGGCTTCACACTGGATGATGTGCTGCTGCCTGGAGAAGATGGTACAAGCATAGGTAAATCCCAAATTTATCAATATGAATTTATTAAATACCATGTTTTTGAACCATTTGTGGCTGAACTGTACCCATTTCCAGCTTTGTTGTGTATTATATACTTACAGTGCTGAGTCTGTGTAGTGCTGTTTAAGGTAACACATGGAATTATTTCAGAGTCCCTCCATCAAGAATCCAGCCAATTCACTCTCACAAAAGTCAGCGCTGACCAAGCTGATGGAGGTCTCAGCATTGCTTTTGACCCTACAAATGTAGAGCTGAAAGGAGGCACCTCCTTGTCCAAAGAGTTTTCCATTACACCACAGAAGAAGAGCATATCCCTGGAATCACTGGAGGCACTGAGAAAAGAAAGGTAAGGAATGAGAAAGGGATCAGACATGCTCCAGTCATCTCCCTCCAGCATACACCAGGTTAACAATGGGTTTTCACAGCCAAAAACCAAGATTAAGAACTTAGGGCATGAACTTCCCCTTACTAGACCAGGTGAGACAGGAAATGGAGTGACAAGTTCCACCATACAGGCTTATCCCTCCCCAGTTGTGTCAGCTGCTCCTGGTGCTCCAAACTTTTCCCATCCTTTTCCTCTTTTAGGGAAATCAACATGGATCATTCCTTCATCCGACAGCTCCAGAGAACAGACATCAAGCTCTACGTGGTCACTGAAATCCTCGAGGCCTCAGAGGAGGCTGTGTACAAGGAGTCCACCAAGGCAGACGGGGGCTTCAAGGCCAAATTTTATGCCACACTCTGCGCACAGGTTTGGCTTCTCCCTCCTTGCTTCCCCAACACCTGCACCCAGCTGTTCTAACTGGTGGTTTTCTTTATCCAGAGCAACAGGGAGGACAAACAAAGCATAGTGATACCCAAGGGCTGCACGCTGGCCTTCAGGACCATCCCACTACACATTAGAGATGGAGAATGGGGTAAGTAACTTCCAGAAATGACCAAGTTCTCCATTCCAGAAGAGGAAGAACATTTTATGAAGCACCTCTTGCCCTCAGAGCTACCTTCAGCTTGTCTGCAGATAGGAGGAGCCAGTGTGAGAGACAGAAATCACCTGGGGGAGGTCAGATAACCCATGCAAGTTCAAAGATGCTCTTTGGGGAGGGGTCAGTAAAGAAAGGGAAGAAGGAAGGAAGCCTCAGATCCACATTTCAGGGGTGCAGAGCTCCTGGTGATAAATGGCACAGAGAGCAGAGTTTTGGTGTTTCTTTTCATTTCCTACTAGGGAGGAAGCTGAGTGGGTGACCACCACTGGGAAGGCTGGTATAGAAAACTGTTGTTTTATCCTCTTTTAGATCTGGATTATTTCCCAGCAGAAGCTGTGAGAAGGCAAGCTTATGTAGCTGATGGTAAGGAATGTATTTTACTGCTTCCACTTGTACAACTTCTACCTGCTTTGGGTAAGATGGAATCTCCCAGCATAAAACAAACCACAGGAGAGATGCATTTACCTCTTCCCTGACACATCACAACTGCCCAAATTCCATAAAACTTCAAATGAGTGTTTCAAACTCTGGGTTTTGAGCTGCCTGTGAACTCCTAGAACTCAAACGACAGATTTGGACTCATTCTGGTTTGCAGGTCCCTCAGCAGGGAAATTAGGACAAGTGATGACAGAAGCTCGATATTACTGCCGAATTTTCCTCGAGTTGTCTCCTGACCTGCTGCTCATCATCTTAAACACCATCAAAGCTGTCATGAGAGACAAGAACCTCCTGCAAGAGCTCAGCCAGAAAGTAAGTGAAGCTTTTCTTACTGCCACAATTTATAAACACAGACACATCCACACCACACCTCTTGCCCCACCAGTCACCTGCCCTGGGCCACAACTGCCCATCCAAAATTCCCTCTCTCAGCACATCTCCCTGCTCAGGACAAGCAGCAGCCTCTGCCCTCAAATCCTGACATTTCCTTTCTTTCTTCCCCACAGATGGAAGAAGTTCTTGATGAAAATGATGGTTATGAGCTGAAAACTGAGAGCCCAGACTTAAAAGAACTCTTCAGCATCTTACAGAAATCTCCAAGACTTCACCTCCTTCAGCTGGCAGAAGGAATCTCCTACGTCCTTGACGCTTTGCAGGGTGAGGCTTTGGGGCTTCAAGAGGGAAATCAAGGCAGGGATGACTCCCACTCCTGCCATTCCCTCCTGCCTTCCTCTCATACTCCTCCTCAAGTGGAATCAACATGAAAGTCCCATGGAGGGGAGAGGAGAGAAACCCCTTCTGCACCCATCCAGGGCTCCCCGCTCCCTCAAAGTCTGGGCACAGCTTCCTCCCAAGGGCAGCCCACATCTCTGCTCTGCTGACCAGCAACAGGACCCAAGCCAATGGCTGGAGCTGTGTCTGGGACAGCTGGGTTGGAGATCAGGGAAAGGTTCTTATCCCAGAGGCTGCTCAGGCACTGAACAGACTCCCCAGGGAATGGTCACAGCCCCAGGGCTGACACAGCTCCAGCAGGGTTTGGACAACACTCTCAGCACAGGGTGGGATTGTTGGGGTGTCCTCTGCAGGGACAGGAGTTGGACATCAATTACCCCTGTAGGTCCCTTCCAACTCCATATTCCATATTGGATATTGTGAGTAACAGCCAGATCACTCTCACAGGGAGCCTGCACAAATCATTTCTATTAAACCATCCAGAGAACCTTGGACCAAAGCAGCATTTCCTACAAGAAATGATCACCCTTCCCATCCTCTTCACTCTTTCCCACCCTGCTCACCAGTCCCAGCCCACCAGCAACCTCCATCACCTTGCTGGGAGGTTTTGGATCCAAACCCAGTTTATTTCTGCAGAGTTAACGGAGGATCTGCTGCTGCTGCTGTTGGAATCCTTGGAAAGGAAGATTGTGTCCCAACAGCTGAACCTGGTGAGAACTCAAGTCACACTTGGCTCCTTTCAAGGGGAGGCAGGGGATATGTTAATTCTAGCAACATTTCCATAATGATGACAGAAGTTGACTACTGATTGAAATTCTGATTTTGCTTGTCTTGTTGTTGCTGTGAAGGTTGAAAACCTACTGGAACATGACCTGGATAAGGGGAAGGAGAATTTCCTTGTGGATCCTGGACTGCTCTCCTTCTCACAGGAGGAGGAACAGATGTTAACCATTGCCCTGGTGGAGCTGAGTGGAGTGCAGCTCCAGGAAGATGGATCAGCTATCCCTAGGGATGAACCCTTCGAGGCCACGGCAGCCCTGTTTGTGGCCCTGTATGCCCTTAACTTCCTGAGTGGTTCCAGGTAGGAGGTGCCTGGCCCTGCTCAGGGAAGCCCTCTGCAAAGTCTTGTGAAATCTCTGCTGACAAGACAGTTTTCTCTCCCAATATCATCCTTGTTAATAATCAAGGCTGATTCGGCTGGCAAAAGGAAATTTAAGGCAGGAAAATTCATTATGGGTACTAAAGGTTGGATATCAAAGTGGATTTGTTTCACTGACACCTCCCTGGTCCCAGCACTGCCATCATCCCTGAGATGTTCAATGAACACAAGGAGCACTTTAGAGCAAGCATACTCTCGTTATCACTCTGTAAATAAAGAGGATTTTTGATACACAATTGGGTGTTCTCAAAGTCAATTTCTTAATTTTGTGTGGTTTTGGTTCCACAGCACATCTGATAAGCTCGGGATGCTGTATGAAAAATACAGGGGAAGTTGTTGGTGCTCCTCAGGCTGTGGAGCCCTGGGGTCTCTGGAGGCCATGGGCAGCACTGCTCACCTGTGTGGGGACTGACGGCTCTGGGACCACCAGCGACCAGGCTCTGCCTTGCAACAGCTACGAGGGGAGCCCAGCTCCAGCCTGGAACCACCATGAGACCCTTTGGCCCCAGTCCCAGACCAGACCCCTCATAGAACCCCCAGCTTCAACCTGGCCCCTCATGGGACCCCTGCTCCCAGCCCCCTCCTCACTCACGGGATTCCCGATCCCAGCCCCTCACAGGATCCCCAAGCCCAGAAGGGACCCTTTGCGGGGTCCGCGGTCCCAGCCCGACCCCACATGGACCACAAAGGACCCCTCAGAGAATCCCCGATCCCAGCCTGGCCCCTCACAGGATCCCCAAGCCCACAAGAGACCCTTTGCGGGGTCCGCGTCCCCCAGCCCGACCCCACATGGACCACAAGGGACCCCTCAGAGAATCCCCGATCCCAGCCCGGCCCCTCACGGAACCCTTCACGGGATCGCCTCTCACAGACAAGCCCTTCACGGGACCCCCGACCTGCTCCCAGCACGGCCCTTCAGGGGACCCTTCACAGGAACCCCCGATCCCAGCCCGGCCCCTCACGGGACCCTTCACGGGACCCTCGACCTGGTCCCAGCCCGGCCCCTCACGGGACCCTTCACGGGACCCTCGACCTGGTCCCAGCCCGGCCCCTCACGGGACCCTTCACGGGACCCCCGATCTCAGCCCGGCCCCTCAGGGGACCCTTCACGGGACCCTCGACCTGGTCCCAGCCCGGCCCCTCACGGGACCCTTCACGGGACCATCGACCTGGTCCCAGCGCGGCCCCTCACGGAACCCCTCAGAGAATCCTCGGTCCCACCGCTGCCCCTCACAGGACCCTTCACGGGACGCCCCCTCACAGACAAGCCCCTCACGGGACCCTTCACGGGATCCCCCCTCACAGAGCAGCCCCTCACGGGACCCTTTACGGGATGCCCCCTCACGGGACCCTTCACGGGATCCCCCCCTCACAGACCACCCCCTCACGGGATGCCCCCTCACAGACAAGCCCCTCACGGGACCCTTCAAGGGATCCCCCCTCACAGAGCAGCCCCTCACGGGACCCTTTACGGGATGCCCCCTCACGGGACCCTTCACGGGATCCCCCCCTCACAGACCACCCCCTCACGGGATGCCCCCTCACAGACAAGCCCCTCACGGGACCTCAGCGAAGACTCGCCCGCGCCCCCAAAAGGCGGGAACAGCTCAGCACCCGGCGGAAACGCCCGAAAGCTCTACGGAGATTCCCGAAGGAGAGCGGCGAAAGAAGCCGATCGATGCCGGAACCTTCCGAGAGGGTTCGGCCAAAACGCCCGAAAATGCTGGCGAAAATCTACGAGCGAAGCCGGAAATACCCGAGAGCGTCACGAAACTCCACGAGCGGCCGCGACGGAACTCCACGAGTGGTGCCCGAGCTATCCGAAAGCGCGGCGGGAACAACCCGAGCGAGGGCGGAAACGGCCGAGCGAAAGGCGGAAGGAGACGATCGTGTGTCGCTCGTCGCTCGGCTGGTCGCGCCTGGCGGCCCGTTGTGCAGTGTCACGCCATGAAGCAGGACGGCGCGTCCCGCCGCCGCGGCGACAAGGCCAAGGCACCCCCTGAGGGACCCCCGCCCGCCCCACCCGACGTCGAGATGCACGAGGAGGCGGCGCCGGTGGCCCCCGAGGCGGGCGGAGAGCGGCAGCCGCAGCGGGAGCTGGACGCGATCACGCTGGAGGGTGAGGGGGGGGTGTTGTTGTAATGGGGGTGTCTGTGGGGGTGAGGGGGGAACTGAGGGGGGCTTGGGGGTTGAAGGGGCCTGGCACAGATCGGGGGTGTTGGGGGGAGGTACAGGAAGCCCTGAGGGGGTTGAGGAGGGGGTCAGGGTGGGGGTACCTGAGGGGGAGTGAGAAAAGGTGATGGAGGAGGGGAATGCTGGGATCAGTGCTGGGGGCTCTGAGGGAAAGAGAAATGTGAGTTTAGGGTAGGGGACACTTGGGGAAGGGGAAATGGGGGGCACCGTGTGGGAACGGGAGAGGGGAGATGTGTTTGGGGGGGGTGTCACTATGGGGAAAGGGGTTTAGGGAGGGAAACTGAGATGGGAGCTGTGTTTTCTGTGTGGGAGACGCTGTGGAGAAGGGTGTGTGAGGGAAAGGAAGGGTGCGGTTGTTTTTGGGGTCACTGAAGAATGGGGGACGGAATTGTGGTTTTGGGGCATCGCTGTAGAAGGGAATTGTGAGGGTGAGGGCGTGTTTGGGGACAGCGGGGCTGCTGTGGTGGGAGGGAGAAAACTCTGCAAGGGCCTCACCAGCCCCCTGCTCCAAACAGGACAGGTGGGGTCACTTGGGGACACCAAGGGCAGAGGCAGCTCAGAACAGCAGCACAGGGCAAGGGGGCAGCCCTGGCTGTGCTCAGGGGTGCTGTTGGCAGAGGATTTGGGCTGAGGGGTGTCCGTGTGTGCCCCCACAGACATCAAGGAGCACGTGAAGCTCCAAACAGGGCAGGTCAATGGGGACACCAAGGGCAGGGGGTGCTCAGAGCAGCAGGACAGGGCGAGGGGGCAGCCCTGGCTGTGCTCAGGAGTGCTGTTTTCAGAGGATTTGGGCTGAGGGGTGTCGGTGTGTGCCCCCACAGACATCAAGGAGCACGTGAAGCAGCTGGAGAAGGCGGTGTCGGGGAAGGAGCCGCGCTACGTCCTGAGGGCCCTGCGGGCTCTGCCCTCCACCTCCCGCCGCCTGAACCCCAACGTGCTGCACAAGGCCATCCACGGCTTCTTCACCTCCAACTGCACTGTCAGGGACTTCCTGCTGGGATTCCTGGAGGAGGTAGGGACACCTGCTGCCCTCACCTCTGCCCTGCTCTGGTGACACCCCCCTGTAGAATTCTCTCTGACCACAGAGAGGACTTCCCCAGGCATTTTCCTGTGAGAAAATCAGAGAAAAGAATGAGAAACAATTCTTATCTCCACTTGCTGCACCTGTTGTTGTGCACGTGTGGAATGTGTTATGGAGGTTGTTTACCAAAGGGGGATTTCTCAATTAGACAGTGGTGATGGTGTTTAGTTTGAAGTTTATTTTAAAACTGGTCAGTTTAAAGAGAATGACCAGTGAAGTCAAAGCTGTATCAGAGTGTCTGTAAAGGTGATGAGCTTCTTAATAGTTATAGTATAATATAGTAGAATAAAACAATTGGTCAGCCTTCTGCAATCATAGAGTCAATGCTAATTATTACCCAGCTGGGAGCCTACAACAACACTGCCCCAGCACAGGAAGGATGTGGAAGTGTAGGAATGGATCCAGAGGATATTCAAAGGGATGGAGCAGCTCAGCTGTGAGAAAGAACAGGGAGAATTGGGATTGTTCAGCCTGAAGAAGAGAAGGTTTAGGTTTGACCTAATTGTGGCCTCCCAGTGTCTGAAGAAGCAACAGGAAAGATGGAGAGGGACCATTTACAAGGGCTTGGAGTGACAGGACAAGGGAGAATGGCTTGCCACTACAGAGGGTGGGATTAGATGGGATATTGGCCAGAAATTCTTCCCTGTGAGGACAGTGAAGCACCAGAATGGATTTCCCAGGAGAGTTGTGGCTGCCCCATCCCTGGAAGAGTCCATGGCTGGGTTGGACAAGGCTTGGAGCAGCCTGGTTTAGTGTAAGATGTCACTACCTGTGGCAGGGTAGGAATGAACTTGAAGGCCCCTCCAACCCAAAAAAGCCTGGAATTCCATTATTCTTTCCCTTTCCAAGGAGCCTCTGGAATAGGGCAGTGGGGTTTGGGGACACTGGGGACGAGCAGCCCCTCTGCTCAGACACAGATGTGAGCAGGGACAGATCCTTGCAGCCCTGGGCTGGCTCCTGTCACACCTGCAGCAGAGCTGTCTCCACACAGGGACAGTGACCCCAAATTTCTCTCTCCCCTCAGTCCATGGACACAGAAGCTGAGCTGCAGTTCCGCCCAAGGACAGGGAAAGCAGCCTCAGCCCCTCTCCTGCCAGAGGTGGAGGCTTACCTGCAGCTGCTGCTCGTCATCTACCTGATGAACAGCAAGAGGTACCCCGAGGTGAGACCCCTGAGCTGCCCCCGCAGTATCCCCTGTCTCTGCCCCTCCTGGGATCAATCCCCCTGCTCTGACCTCCCTTGCTGTCCCTCAGGCTCAGAAGGTGTCCGATGACCTGATGCAGAAGATCAGCTCCCAGAACCGCCGGGCCCTGGACCTGGTGGTGGCCAAGTGCTACTATTACCACTCCCGCATCTACGAATTCCTCAACAAACTCGACGTGGTCCGGAGGTGGGATGGCTGTCCCTGAGCTTGATCCCCCTGTTTTCCTCCCTCTTTTTGTGGCAAGAGCTTGATCCCCCTGTTTTCCTCCCTCTTTTTGTGGGAAGAGCTTGAGCCCCCTGTTTTCTTCCCTCTTTTTGTGGGAAGAGCTTGAGCCCCCTGTTTTCCTCCTTCTTTTTGTGGGAAGAGCTTGATCCCCCTGTTTTCCTCCCTCTTTTTGTGGGAAGAGCTTGAGCCCCCTGTTTTCTTCCCTCTTTTTGTGGGAAGTGCTTGATCCCCCTGTTTTCCTCCCTCTTCCTGTGGGAAGAGCTTGATCCCCCTGTTTTCCTCCCTCTTTTTGTGAAGAGCTGTCCCTGAGCTTGATCCCCCTGTTTTCCTCCCTCTTCCTGTGGGAGGAGATCCCAAACTAAACTCCAGGGCCCTCTGTTCCCCCCCAGACCCCCTTTTATAAATCCCTGCGTGTCTGTGCTGTGGGAGGGGACACAGGGGGTTCTCTGGGCCCACTCCCCCTGACCACCTGCACTTGTGGTGGGACCCCCTCCCCAATAAAACATCCTTAAAAGGATCCCTGAGCTTGATCCCCCAGTTTTCCTCCCTCTTCTGTGACTCCCTGTTCCACCCCACAGCTTCCTGCACGCCCCGGCTCCGCACGGCCACGCTGCGCCACGACGCCGACGGCCAGGCCACGCTCCTGAACCTGCTCCTGAGGAATTACCTCCACTACAACCTCTACGACCAGGCTGAAAAACTCGTCTCCAAATCCGTGTTCCCCGAGCAGGCCAACAACAACGAGTGGGCTCGGTACCTGTACTACACAGGTGAGCGAGGCTCGGTGCCTGCCCTTCCTCCCGGCACCTCCGGTTCTTCAGAGAACCCCTTTGATCAGCTGGAGGTGGGGCTTCCAGGCAGGATTTGGAGCCCCATCCGTGTAGGTCAGGTTGGATTCACTGGGTGGCTTTCCCCACGGGCCCCGTGTGGGCGCAGGGCGGATCAAGGCCATCCAGCTGGAGTACTCGGAGGCGCGGCGCACCATGACCAACGCCCTGCGCAAGGCCCCGCAGCACACGGCCGTGGGCTTCAAGCAGACGGTGAGTGAGGAGGGGGCAGGACCCCCCCTAGCTTGGGGGGTTGGGATCTCACAGGGCTTGGATGTGGGACCTTCTGGGATGTCAGACCCCATGGAATTTGGGTTGGGAACTCCCAGGTTTGGGATCTCACAGGGCTTGGACGTGAGACCTTCTGGGATATCAGGCACCATGGAATGTGGGTTGGGAACTCCAAGGTTTGAGAACTTCCAGGTTTGGGACTCCTCAGGGTTGGGATCTCACAGGGGTTGGGTGTGGGACCTTCTGGTATGTCAGGCCCCCTGGAGTTTAGTTTGGGATCTCACAGGTTTGGGACCTACTGGGATGTCAGACTCCGTGGAATTTGGGTTGGGAACTCCCAGGTTTGGGACTCCTCAGTGTTGGGATCTTACAGGGGTTGGTTATGGGACCTTCTGGGATGTCAGACCCCATGGAATTTGGGTTAGGAACTCCCAGGTTTGGGAGCTCTGAGGTTTGGGACCTTCTGGGATGTCAGACTCCATGGAATTTGGGTTGGGAACTCCCAGGTTTGGGAATCCTCAGGGTTGGGATCTTACAGGGGTTGGTTATGGGACCTTCTGGGATGTCAGACACCATGGAATTTAGTTTGGGAGCTCCCAGGTTTGGGATCTCACAGGTCTTGGACGTGAGACCTTCTGGGATATCAGGCACCATGGAATGTGGGTTGGGAACTCCAAGGTTTGAGAACTTCCAGGTTTGGGACTCCTCAGGGTTGGGATCTCACAGTGGTTGGATGTGGGACCTTCTGGTATGTCAGGCCCCCTGGAGTTTAGTTTGGGATCTCACAGGTTTGGGAGGGGACACAGGGGGTTCTCTGGGCCCACACCCCCTGACCACTTCTGGGATGTCAGACTCCATGGAATTTGGTTTGGGAACTCCCAGGTTTGGGACCTTCTCAGATGTCAGATCCCCTGGGATTTGGGACTTCCCAGGGTCAGATCTAGGACTCCCCAGGTTTGGGCTCCACAGGGACAGTTGTGGGATCTCCCAGGCTTGGCACCTTTCAGAGTGAGATCTGGGACCCCCCAGGGTTGGGCTCTGCAGGGACAGGTTTGGGACCTCCCAGGGTGTTGGGCCCTGCAGGGATGACAGGTGCAGGACCTCCTAGGTTTGGAACTTCCCAGGGACAAATCTGGGACCTTCCAGGCCCCACAGGGACAGGAAGTGGTTTGGGATCTCCTGGGGTCTTGTGCCCCACGAGGATGGGTGCAAGACCTCATGGAGTGCACAGGGACAGTTTCAGGCCGCGTGGGGACTGACTCAGAGTCTTGCTGTGCCCCAGGTGCACAAGCTGCTCATCGTGGTGGAGCTGCTCCTCGGGGAGATCCCGGACAGGCTCCAGTTCCGGCAGCCCTCGCTCAAGCGCTCGCTCATGCCCTACTTCCTGCTGACCCAGGGTATGGCTGCCCACCCCTGCCTGTCTGTCCTTCCTGCAATGTCATACAATCATGGAATATCCTCAGTGGGAAGGAACCCAGTGGGAATTCTCTCCCCTTGATGGGAGTTAGATGCAGATGCCACTTGGGAAGGAGGAGGAGGAGGAAGTCAGCCAGCCCTGACTCGCTTTCCCCAGCCTTTCTCCTTCCCCCATTCCCACCTTCTTCCCTGCAGCCGTCAGGACAGGCAACCTGGCCAAGTTCAACCAAGTCCTTGACCAGTTTGGGGACAAGTTCCAGGCCGATGGCACCTACACCCTGATCATTCGGCTGAGGCACAACGTCATCAAGACAGGTAGGAGAGTGTTTGGGGATCCCCACCAGGCTGGGCAGGCCTTGGGGGCTGCATCCCCTTCCCTTCTCCTGCAGGTGTCCGCATGATCAGCCTCTCCTACTCCCGCATCTCCCTGGCTGACATCGCCCAGAAGCTGCAGCTGGACAGCCCCGAGGACGCCGAGTTCATCGTTGCCAAGGTACCAGCACAGGGAATCCCATCCCTGTGGGACCCCAGGGTGCCCACAGCCCCCCACCCTGCCCCGTTCCCCCACACCCCTCCCTGCAACACCGCTGGGTTTGGGTTGAGGCTCCTCCAGGGAGAACTGGGGGGACGCTCAGGGCGCCACGTGCCCGCTCTGTGTGAGCCCTTGGGGACACCCCGTGCCCTGCCCCGTGCCCGGGCTCGCAGGCCATCCGGGACGGCGTGATCGAGGCCAGCATCAACCACGAGAAGGGCTACGTGCAGTCCAAGGAGATGATCGACATCTACTCCACGCGGGAGCCCCAGCTGGCCTTCCACCAGCGCATCTCCTTCTGCCTCGACATCCACAACATGTCCGTGAAGGTGAGCACAGCCTGTCCCCAGCTCCCTGATGGGGACAGCAGGACGTGGATCAAGGCTGGCTCAGCTCTGAGCTGCTCCTTCTCTTTTTCTCCAGGCCATGAGGTTCCCACCCAAATCTTACAACAAGGACTTGGAATCTGCAGAGGTGAGATCTCTGCGGCGAGCACGGCCACGGGAATGATGTGGCTCCTGTCCCCATCTGCCACCAAGCTCGGCCTTTGCTTTCCAGGAGCGCCGGGAGCGTGAGCAGCAGGACCTGGAGTTTGCCAAGGAGATGGCAGAGGACGATGACGATGGTTTCCCGTGACCCTGGGCCCTGGCTGTACTTTTTTATTTGTCCCTTGGACAGATGGTGGCTGAGCAGGGCCCTCCGTCCCCCCCAGACCCCCTTTTATAAATCCCTGCATGTCTGTACTGTGGGAGGGGACACAGGGGGTTCCCTGGGCCCACACCCCCCTGACCACCTGCACTTGTGGTGGGACCCCCTCCCCAATAAAACATCCTTAAAAGGATCCCTGTGGTGACATCGGAGCCGATGCCAGGGGGCTGCGAGGGGAGCGGGGCTGGAGGGAGCAGGAGTGGGGTCTCCACTGGTGCCCTCCCAGCTCCCACAACGGGGTCAAACTTTGTTAAACTTCAATTATGACTTTTAAAATAAAAGATGGAAAAACACCAGCGCAGGTGGCTCCTGCTGTGGGTTTGTTGGGATGGGGAAGGGGCATGGGGCTGGTTTGGGGTCTCTGCTCTCTCTCCCTGGGGCTAGGCACCACAGATGGGACTGGAGCTGGTCAGGCCATCCTGGGGGACTGGAGCTTTGTCTCAGTGGTGCTGGGAGTGGCCCCAGCAGCTCCAGGATGGTATCCTAGGAGGATTCCTTCAGGAAAGGCACAGAGCCCCCCACAACACCACCCCTGGGGTTGATGGGGGGGACAGGGGACATGCAGCCACTCCAGGTGGGTCCCATCAGCATCTGGGATGAGTTGTCTGAGAAAATCTGGGAATCTCCCAGCCCCGCCCATGCCGGGATGGCAGCCAGGGCTGCAGGTCAAGAGCGGGGCTGTCCCAGCCCGTTCCCGCTCCGGGGGTCTCTGGGGGAGACCAGAGAAGGCAAGAGCGCAGCCGGGGGGGCTGGGGCTGGCACTGGGGACACAGGGACACGCCAGGAGCACTGGGCAGTTGGCAGATGTCAGGAAGGGGCTGAGGGGTGCCCAGGCTGGGCCCCAGGAAGAGGAAGGGTGACCACGAGGCTGAAACAGAGCGGGGTGGATTCTTGAACAGTCCCTGGACTGAGCAGCTCCAGCCCCATGGTGGGGCGGGGGGGTTTGCTGGGCCACCTCCTCCCCCCAACACCCCCAGTTTCGGATTTGAAACCACTTCCTTCCTTGGAAAGCTGACAGGGCCTTTGGACACTGATTCAACCCCCCCACGCCCCCAGCACGATTCCTGAAAGCCCCATCCCGCTGAGCGGGCAGATCCGCTCCCTCTGGGGTGGTGCTGTGGGTGCTCAGGCCCAGGGGACCACACTGAGCCCCTCAATGGCCACCAGGGTGGGGACAGGCACAGCTGGGGGGGCTGTTTCTCCCAAAAATCCCATGAACATTCCCTGCTGGCAAGGTCCTTTCACACATCCAGAGGGCAGAACGTTTAACGCTGCCAGGTTTAAAGGGAGGTCAGCAGTAATTTTTAGAGTTCACAACTGGCTGTGCCAGGAAGGCTCTGCTCGGTACTCATGGATTGGCTGCAGCTGATGGGGCTTTATTTCCCAGCTGGAGGAAAAAAATTCCAGGACTTCCAGCTTCTTGAAGTGGTGCTGTGGCTGTACCCACAAACTGCACCCCACAAATTACCCCACTGAATGCATGGCCCATCCCAGTGCCCACCAACTTCTGCAACTTGCAGAAACCAGGTTCTCTGTCCCCATCCCTGTC
Organism: Calcarius lapponicus; assembly: GCA_039654755.1. Taxonomy (NCBI): domain Eukaryota; kingdom Metazoa; phylum Chordata; class Aves; order Passeriformes; family Fringillidae; genus Calcarius; species Calcarius lapponicus. The sequence continues at coordinate 4,522,585 of JBBFKN010000011.1, read as the reverse complement.
CCCATCCTTGTCCTCATCCCTGTCCCTGTCCCCACTCCCTCCAGGAGGGCAGCGATGGGACCCAGCCAGGGGTCAGGGGTGCAGAATGAGCCTCCCCAGCGCAGTGCTGCCCTGGGCTCACCCTGGCCGGGGCTGCGAGGGGAGCGGGTTCCTCCCGTGCCCCGGGCAGCCCGTGCCGGGCAGGAGCCGGCCAGCTGGCACCCGGCCCGCAGATCCTGGAAGGACTTGCGGGAACCGGCACGAGCCAAAATTCCCTCGTACACGCAACGGGGCCGGGAGCAGCCAGCCCGTGCCAAGGGCTGTCCCGGAGCCTCTTCCCCGCAGGGCCAGAGGGGGGTTCGACCCCTCGCGGGTGGGGTCAGCCCGATGAGGCCGGTGCTTGGTGCTGCACTGGGCACAACCCGGCCCCACAGCGCCCAGCAGGGCAGGATCTGGCCCCGTGGTGCTGCCCCGGGGAGCCACAACCCTGGACACCTGTCTGGACCGGGTCTCACTCCAGTTGGTGCCACCACCGTGAAGGTGCCACCACCAGCACCCACCCTAATGTGTGGGGCAGCTGCCAGGGGGTGGGGACGGGGATGGGGACAACCCCAGAGTGACAGCAGCAGCGAGAAGCCACCATCCCCTTGGCCGGTCGCCTGCGAGTGACCCTGTGAGTGACCCCGCACATGACCCCGCTGTGCTGGGCACTGGCTCACCTGGCCAGCGCGGTGGGAGCCCGGCGAGCAGGTTAATGAATCACCGAGGCACCTCCTGCCCTGTCCCGGCGCCCGCCCCGCTGCCCGGGCTCCACCGGGGGCTGCAGCCGCACCGAGGGGCACCGCTGCCCACCGGCCCCACCGGGAAAGCCCCAGGTTGTGGCCGCGGCCGAGCAGCCGATCCGGGAGATTTGCATGCTGTGATTAAGGCAGTGAAGCAATCGCGCTGTTGCCTCATCGGTGAGAATCCCCGAGGCCCGTGCGCTATAAATGCCACCCGATCAATGAGCACAGCCGGGCAGCAGCGAGAGGAACCGGGCCGGGCTGGGCAGGGCCGCGCTGCACAGAGGAGGAGACACCGAGCCGGGCACCCACCATGTGCTTCCTCACCCGTGAGTAGCCGTGCAGCACCCCCATCTCCCACTGCACCCGCTTCCCCTGCTGCCCCTATTACACCCAAACCACCCCTAAAACCCACTTTGCCCACAGGACCCACTGCCCCCACAACCACAGCAGCCACTGCTCCCACTGCCCCCAAACCACCCCTAAAACCCACTTTGCCCATAGGATCACTGCCCCCAGTGCCCCCAGAGCACCCCTAAACCCACCCTACCTGTAGCACCTGCTGCACCCACACATCCCGAGCTGCTTCCCTTGGCACTGGGAGCACTGGTCCCTCTCCCCTTTTGGGGTCTCTGCCCTGTCCCCAGGCCACGCTGCTGCTGCCACCATCCCCTGGGTGGTCCTGGTTGCTGAGCCCATCCCAGCTGTGGGGTTGAGGCTCCGTGGGGTGGGCACTGAGCCTCCGTCCCCGCAGGTGGGCTGGCACTGCTGCTGCTGCTGCTGTGGGCACCGTGGTGGGCGCTGCATGGGGCACCACTGACCGAGCTCTCAGGGGATCAGGACTTCCAGCTCTTCCTGCAGAGGAACCTCGAGTTCACCCGCAAGATCCGCGGGGACGTGGCTGCGCTGCAGCGCCTGGTGGTGAGTCCCACACGCTGCCGAGGGGGGATGGCAGCCACTGCGAGGCCACAGATAAGGTGACCCCCTCCCTGCCCTTATCGGCACCGCAGGGCCAGGAGCCAGCAGTGTCCCCTGCACTGCCCAAGGCTCAGCCCCGGGGTGTTGGGGCACCCACCGGGGACACGTGGTGACCCTCCTGGGTACACAACAGCCACATCTCCATCCCCACGGCACCGTGTCCACTCCAGGGTCCCACAGCCCGGGGATGGGATATTGGGGGTGCTGGGTGTGTCGGGGTCCTCTGGTATCCTCACCCTGTCCCCTTTGTCCACAGTGTGACACCCTCCAGCTGTGCAAGGAGGACGAGCTGCTGCTGGTGCGGCAGGACCTGGACATCGCGCAGGCGCCGCTGGAGCAGTGCCACAGACGCACCTTCCAGGCAGTGAGTGCGGGCAGCCCATCCTTGCCATGAGCTGCTCAGCTCTGTCACAGCTCAGGCCACCCCAGAGCCTCCGTGTCTTGGTGGCCAGGCCGTGCCCAGCCCCACTGACCACGCCATGCCCACCACAGGAGACCTGCTTCAGCCAGATCCGTGCCGGCCTCCGCGTCTACCACGGTTCTCTGGCCGCCATCCGGGCCCTGCTGCCCGGGCACGCTGGGCTGGTGGAGACCCTGCAGCTGGACATGGCCAACCTGTCCTCCAACATCCAGCAGCAGGTGAGGGGGCAAAGGGGGGCTTTGTGGGGACAGGTGGGCAAAGCAGCGGCTGCATCCCAAAGGAGGGGTGGGCACGATGGGGGCTGCATCCACAGGGATGGGTGGGCATGGTGGGGCTGTGTCCCAAGAGATGGGTGGGCATGGCAGGAGCTGCATTCACAAGGATAGGTGGGCATGGTAGGGGTTGTTTCCACAGGGATGGGTGGGCATGGCAGGGGTTGTATTAACAGGGATGGGTGGGCATGGCAGGGGTTGCATCCACAGGGATGGGTGGGCATGGCAGGGGCTGTATCCCAAGAGATTGGTGGGCATGGCAGGAGCTGCATTCACAGGGATGGGACTGCATTCACAAGGATGGGTGGGCACGGTGGGAGCTGCACCCACAGGGTTGGGTGGGCATGGCAGGGGTTGCATTCACATGGCAGGGACTGCATTCACAAGAATGGGTGGGCATGGTAGGGGTTGTTTCCACAGGGATGGGTGGGCATGGCAGGGGTTGTATTCACAGGGATGGGTGGGCATGGCAGGGGTTGTATCCACAGGGATGGGTGGGCATGGCAGGGGTTGCATTCACATGGCAGGGACTGCATTCACAAGGATGGGTGGGCACGGTGGGAGCTGCATGCCCGGGAGGGGACACACTGGGGCAGGGGGGCATCTCCAAACCTGGAGCTGATGCCTCTGCCTGGCTGCAGATGGAGGACCTGGGCCTGGCCACGGTGATGTACCCCACGGAGAACCAGGACCCCGTCCCCACCTTCGCCTCCCAATTCCACCACCAAGTCGGCGGCTTCTTCATCCTGGCCAACTTCCAGCGGTTCCTGGAGACGGCGTACCGGGCACTGAGGCACCTCGCCAGCCTCTGACCCCTGCCTGTGGATGTCCCACCTGAGGGACATCCTGGGAGCACCCCATTTCCTGCTTATTTAATATTTATGGCTATTTAATATTTATCTGTCTGGGGATGCTCCCCCTGCCAGGGGATCCCGCGGTGGATCCGTGCACAGGTCGCTGTGCAGCATCACCCTTGTTTAATATTTAAACACAAGCGTATCTCTGCTACGAGGTTCTGGAGCTGGGCTGAGCCCCCACAGCTGCTGCTGGCACAGCCTGTGCCTCAGTTTCCCCATGGCTTGCACTGCTGGGGCTGCTGCATCAGCCCACGGGAAAACATCCCAGGATGAGGATGCTCCAGAGCAGCATCTCCCTGTCTGGGCTGCAGCCTGCAGGGACACATCTGATGGGTGTTATTTCTAGTAATTAATATTTATTAGCCATTAAGAAGGGAGGTGAGGGAAGATGGAAAAACCATAAGGGGTGCAGCAGCCTCACCGGGATGAGGCTTTTCTGGGGAGCCCCAGCACTTTGGGGAGCTGCATCTCTGCTCTGTCCCCCCTTTCCTTGCTAAACTCAGAGTACTTATTGCAGTTTAACTTATTTGTGCCCATCCCTGGCCGGAAGGAGCCACTTGGACACATTCCCATCCTCCTGAGCCTGACGCAGCCCCAGTCCCGTGGTTGTGTGGGAGCTCTGGGCGTGGGGGGTTTTGTACTGTATTTATTGCTGCAGCTGGGTGAGCCCCAAGAAACACCCGCTTTTTTCTATGTGATAAAAATGGAAATAAACTCTATTTTTGCACTCTCTCTCTCTCTGTTCCGCTGTCTCCTGCTTGCGTGGGAGGGAGGCAGAGTGGCCAGGCTGTGGGGACACAGGGGACAGAGACAGGAGGGATGAGGGAATGGGACTTTGGGGCGAGGCTGCAGCTGCTGGTGTCAGCTCAGAAAGATGAAATGCAGCCCCCCCAGCGCCCCCACCCCACGGCCCGAGCCCGCTGAGGGTCAGGAGGTGCTGTGGGGTGGCCACTTCCTCCCACACCCCGCAGGGCTCTTGGGCAAGAGCCGATTCCTAGAAAGCTCCAGGAGCCGCCCGCGCCCGCCGAGGGCACCAGCACCGTGCCCAGAGCTGGTTTGTGGGCTCATCCCGGGGCTGGTGGCACTGGGGGTGCCCAACTACCCTTGTGCTGCTGCTGTGACACGGGGAATCTGCCCAGGGATGTGCCAGGAGCCCTCCCAGCACCCAGGGATGCGCCATGGTGGGAGGAGGCTTTCAGCAGTGAGGATGGACAAAAGGGGCACCCCCAATGTGGATGAGCAATGTCAGGAGAGCCCTGGGCATCTCCCTTGCCCTAGAAAGCCCCTAAGGGCACCCCCAGCCTCTCCCCAGTGGGTGTTTGCCCACCCTGGGCTGTCCCAGCTTCGCCAGCCCCATTTCCTGCCACTGGGCCCACGCTCACATCCCATGACCAGCAGCATCCCTCACCACACTCAGCCCTCACCCCAGCATCCCTCACCCCAGCATCCCTCACCACACTCAGCCCTCACCCCAGCATCCCTCACCACACTCATCCCAGCCACACAGTGACAGAGCCCAGCGCTGGGGGCTGCCAGGGCTCCCAGTTCCTGCCTCCCAACTTCCAGCCCTGGATCCCAAACTGCCCGGGGGAAGCCCTCACCCGCGGGGTGGGCAGCTCCCTCCCTCCTCCCCCCGTGCTTACAGAAATCCCCCTTCTCCTGCTCCAGCCCCTTCCTGGAAGGGGAAGCGCCGGTGCCAACGCCAGGCGTGGAGCTGCCTCGGCAAATATTGACAGAGCTGGGAAGGCCACGCCAGGTCCCGCTCTTTGCTCCGGGCTAACGGTAAAGAGCCGCCCCATGGCGAGCAGAGGTGCCTGGGGGGGTCGGTGCCAGCTCAGGGTGGGACTCACACCAGTGCCAGGCTCATCCCAGCCCATCCCAGGGCTCCGTCAGCCCCACCCAGCCCTGCTGCCCTGCTGGGGACCAGGGGCAATGGGAAGGGGAGGATGCTCTGTGTGTGAAAGCCAAGGAGCAGCAACACCCACGGCTCCCCCATCGGGGTCCCTCCTTCCAGCAAAGCCTGGGGGCTGCCAGGAGCTGAGCTCATCCTGGGATCAGATGGGGTCAGGCCGGCCCTGAGTCACCATCCCACTGCCTCTTCCCTGGCCAGCACTGACCCAACCCCTGCAGCACCACTGCAGGATCCCCCTGTGCTCCATCTGCCTTCAGAGCCCCCCAAAACAGGGCTGGGAACCCCACTGGAGTCACAGTGCCCTGAGGGAAGGGCTGCTACCTGCTGGCCCCACTTTCCCCTTTCTTGTGAGTCAACACCAGTGGAAAGGGCAGAGGTGCAGCCGCCCCGGCACTGCCACTGCCTCGGGGACAAGAGTTCATGACAGCTCTTGGAGGATTCACTGCTGGAGCAGCTGGCAGGGTGTGGGGACAGTCCCAGAGCAGCCTGTCCCAGCACGAGGCTGGTGTGGTGCTGGTGAGGCCACAGTTACTCACCCACTGCCCGTGCTCAGCACGGACTGAACTCACAGGGAGGAATCCCAATGAGAACTCACACCCATGGAAAGGAATTCCAACAAAAACTCACACTCATGGGGAGGAATCCCAACAAAAACTCACACTCATAGGAAGAAATTCCAATAAGAACTCACACTCATGGAGAGGAATCCCAATAAAAACTCACACTCATGGGGAGGAATTCCAAGAAGACCTCACGCTCACGTGGCAGAATTCCCAACAAGATCCCGCTTGTGGCTGACAGCACAGCAGGGCAGCATCCCTGCCCCACCCAGTGAGAGCACCACAGGCAGCCCACCAGCCCCTCTCAGGTCCAGGACAGGGTGAGGGAGATTTCCCCTCCTGCCCAGCACAGGGTTTGGCCACTGGCTCCCCATCACCCCCAGGATCGAGGGATTTCAGGGAGTCCCAGAAGCCCAAATGAGATGAGGCAAAAGCTGGTTGTACAAAAGGATTGATTTATAGAATAATAAAAAAATTAGGGGGTGTCTCAGTGTCAAAAGTGCCATGAGGCAGAGCAAGGAGATGGTTCTGTGTGCTGAGGGAGCAGCCCTCCAGCAGCTGCAGTGACAGGGGCCATCCCAGGCATGCAGAGCACCAGGGAGATCCCTGGGCTCCTCCTCAGGGATCCCAGGCATGCAGAGCACCAGAGAGACCCCTGGGCTCCTCCTCAGGGATCCCAGGCATGCAGAGCACCAGGGAGACCCCTGAGCTCCTCAGGGATCCCCCCAGAGCAGGGATCCCCCCTGGCTGGAGCAGCCCAGCTCACAGGGCAGCGATGGCCTTGGCGGCGACGCGGCGGCCCAGGGGCAGGCTGAGGTCGGTGATGGCCAGGACAATTTTGGGGCTGGACATGGTGGACACCTTCACCAGCTCTGAAACCTGCCCAGGGACAGAGGAGAAGCACAGGTTGAGTGTGTCCCACATGCTGTGGGCCCCTGGGGCACTCCCCAAGCAGGGACAGGGGTGTCACTGGACCCACCATGGTGAAGGGCATGAACTGGAGGATGCTCCCACGGCTGCCCTGCTCCAGGCACTCCACACACTCCTCCATGAACCACTGCACAAACTGGGTGTGGGTGCCAGCTGTCTTGGCTCCCAGGATGGAAGAGATGAGCAGAAAGAGGTTTGCTGTGGGGACAAGGGAGACAGCAACAGTCAGGTGACTTTGGAACTTCCCACTGGGGTCCCAGTGGTTGAATGTGACCCCACGGACCCATCCCCACCTTACCCAGCACCCGGTTCAGAGGGTCCCTCATGCTGACAGTGTGGAGCTGGGAGGCAGAGAGTGAGCTGCTCATGGAACGATCTGTGGGCAGGAACAGAGTCAGGAACAGCCTCGTGGCTGAGCCACTGTGCCCAGGCTGGCCAGCTCTGGCCACTCGAGGTCACCCAGCCCTGGAAGGGGCTTTGCCATGGGGCAACTGTGGAGCAGAAGAGGTTTAGGACCCTGGTGCCAGTGGGGCACCCCAAAAACACAGCACAGATGGTTCTGCCCCATCCCTGTCCCCTCTGCCAGCCTACATGGAGGCCAGGCAGGTTTCCCATGCCGTTTTTGGGGTGTGACACGTGGTGTCATGAGTGTCATGATCAGGAGCAGAGGAGAACAGCAGCAACACACACAAGATACACATCCTGTGTGCGAGCCAGATGTTCAACAGCTGCACAGCAGCCCTCCCATCTCACTGTCAGGGTGCAATCCAGCTATCAGAGTTGAAGCACGTCCAAATCTAGCAGCAAATCCTGGGACAGACCAGGAGGATTGAGCTGACCCCAAGCTGTGAAGCACTGCTGGGCAGCTCCTGTGGGAAGAACTGGGTCAGGTCTGCTCCAATGGGATGGGAATCCCTTTGGGAAGGATGTTGTGCACACCCCACAGCCCCTGCCTAAATCTGCAGGATCCACCTTGTGCTGCTCTGAGGATGCTCACCAGAAAAAGAAAGCCCTCCCACACTTTTCTCATGGAATCACATGAGTTACATGGTGGCTGCAGGAAGCAGCATTTCCACATCACTGCAGCAAATAGCCCAAAAAAGTCCTGAATGTCACTGGGAAGAGGTGGGACTGCCTCAGGAGGTAAAAGAAGATAAGTGAAATAAAGGGAAAAGCCCATATTTCAACAGTAATGAAACCAAACTGAAACCGAAGGTCAATGGATGTGACGAAAATTAATATCTAGAGTCATTTGGGATAAAGGGAGAAGCAATGACCTGAGAATGTCCTGACTCACTGCCCAGGAGCGTGGACAATGTATGTGGGAGCTGTGACAGCACCCACTGGGCAGGACATGGACCCCCCCCCAGCAAATCCCCCACTGGAGCTGTCGTAACCCGTGACACTGCAGGGACAGGGATGTGACCAGGGGCCCCATCCGCTCTGCCTCAGCCTTGTTAACAGCACTGGAATGTCAGGATTTGGCCTCAGACACCAGGAATGTCACCTCCAGCTGTGGTCCCATGAGGGGTGGCTGGAGGGACATAAAAACCCCCTGAGCTCCTGTGCTGGTATGAAAGGAAAGGTTAATGTCATCCTTTTAAATTGTTCTGATCAGAAAAATAAAGAAATTCGCTTTTCCCAAACGCAAAAACTCCAAGATAACTCAAAAAACACTTGAGAGCTCTAAACCTTCACCCAGCCAGTTTGGGAAGGGAAGGGGTTTTGTGCAAATACACATTTCACACCCAAAAGGGACAGGGAGGCAGGGGAGCCATGCCCCCTCCCCTCCTGCACTTACTGGGGCTGGAGAGGATGTTGGAATCCTCCTCGTTGGAGCTCAGCAGCCTCATGAGCTTGGAGGGCTGGGTGTCATCCAGTGGGAACAGGCTGATGTAATCCTGGGGGGAGAGGGGGGTCAGCCCCACCAGCCCCTCACCTTGGGCTCTGCACAGCCCCACAGCCCAGGATCTGATCCCCACAGCCCAGGATCTGATCTGTGCTCACCCACAGCACCCCAGTCTAAGCTGGACACATGCTGAGCAGCTTGTTACAGCCCTTTGCCCAGAAAAGAGAAAGGAAAATCCTGAATTTTAAAGTTGGAAGGCCTCAGAAAAGCTGGACAAGGAGTCTGGATTTACCCACCCACTCCTGCCACCCTCACCTTCCCCAGCCACTGCTGCTTTTGGGCACAGAGAGCCCCCAGGCAGCCCCTGCCCCACCCAGACACACCTCGATGTCCTCCCTGTGCCTCTTCTTCTGCCTGGCTGAGGCCTGGACCTTGCTGTGGGAGGAGTAGGAGCTCAGGGCACACCAAACAGAGAGCCTGGGGACAGAGCAGGGACACAGCCAGGTGCTGCCAGCCCACCTGACAAAGGGGTGTGGCACACAGCAGCTTCCTCCTCCTCCTCGGGGGACAGCAGGGAATGGGGACCAGAGTGGGAACTGCCAAAGCCAGGGTGGGATTTGGGTAGCTGGGATCTTCATCCCAGCACAGATCATCCCCCCATCTCTCCAAACAGGCCTCGAGGAGACAGTCTCCATTGCTCTGGGGTCTTACTTGGCCAGGGCCTTCCCAGGGGGGTCCATGAGGGTGTGCCACTTGGAGGAGTCTGTCAGCAGGTTGGGCAGGATGTGGCCCAGCAGCGTCAGTGTCAGCTGGTGCATGTCCAGGCAGAAGATGGCATAGAGCAGCTCCACAGCCCTCAGTGTGTGCTCCTTCCTTGTCTCCTTCAGCAGCTCCTGCAGGGTGGAGGGGAGAGGTGGCCCTGCCCAGAACAGTGCCAGAACTGTCCCAGCACCCAGCCTAGGGACACCCAGTGTCGGAACTCAGTGCATCCCTCTGGGTGTCCAGAGTTGCCAAGGGGGGCTCGGAGACCCTGGCACACAGCCCAAAACACCTGGGGATTTGATTTTGACCCCTGGAGCAAGTTGCCAGCTTTGTATGAGGACCTGAAAGTCACAGAGGTTTGAATGGTGTAATTATAAGATGATCACAGGGTGGAAATGCAGATTTTAGGATTTTTGGTATAGGGGTTATGGGGACAAGATGAAGGAACTTGGGCGTGTCCAGCCTTTCTTCTTCTTCTTCTTGTTCTCCATTTTCTGCAGTGATGCTGGCACTTTGGGATTGGTTTAGAGTAGAAGTGCACTGTCTAACACAGGTGATAGGTATTGGGAATTAAGTGTAAATATGTTATATGTAGTTTGTAGTATAAAAGGACAACACAGAGTGCCTGTGGCTGCCCTCAGACCTCAGCTGGGCAGAAAGAAAATTTTATAGATAAGAATTAATAAACAACCTCAAGACTGGAAAGTGAAGAGTCCAGACTCATTCTTCAGCCACACAGGCCGAAGCAGAGACATCCTGCACATCTCAGGGCAGCAATTAACAACCAGCTACCCGAGAACCCAGGACACTGGGAACACAAACTAGACCCACCATTGCTGGCCTCACCCCCTGCCCAGCACTAGGGGTCCCTCCTGCCCCCTCATACCTTGACCAGGTTGTTGCAGAACCAGTAGACCCCCCCCATGTGCAGCAGGGTGTCGAAGATGTGGATGGAGCGGCTGTCGACCCAGCCCTTCTCCAGCACCTTGGTGAACACGCTGGTCAGAACCTCCTTGATGGGCTTCTTGGGGGGCAGAAGGTTCCAGTAGGGAATGGTGTCCATGCCAGTGGAGGGGAATTTGATCTGTGTGGCCGTTTGCTGCAGGACATCTGCACACATGTGCTCCAGGATGGAGCTCATGATCACCACGCTGGGACAGAGAGATGGGGTCAGGGCACAGGGAAGGGACAGCAGGGCACAGAGAATGGTATGGCATTGGGGAGGGACTGCAGGGCACAGAGAATGGTATGGCACTGGGGAGGGACTGTAGGGCACAGAGAATGGAATGGCATTGGGAAGGGACAGCAGGGCACAGAGAACGGTATGGCACTGGGGAGGGACAGCAGGGCACAGAGAATGGTATGGCATTGGGGAGGGACAGCAGGGCACAGAGAAAGGCACAGCACAGGAAGGGACAGCAGGGCAGAGAATGACATGGCACTGGGAAGGGACAGCAGGGCACAGAGACAGAGAATGGCACAGCACTGGGAAGGCACAGCAGGGCAGGAGATAGCACAGCACCAGGAAGGGACAGTAGGGCAGAGCATGGCATGGCACCAGGAAGCAGAAACAGGGAAGATGGCACTGGGAAGAAGAAACAGGGAAGATGGCATGGCACTGGGAAGCAGAAACAGGGAAGATGGCATGGCACTGGGAAGCAGAAACAGGGAAGATGGCATGGCACTGGGAAGAAGAAAGGCAGGAGACGATGGCACGGGAAAGTGGAAACGGGGCGGGAGGCAGCGTGGCGCTGGGCAGCAGAAGCAGGGCAGGAGATGGCACAGGATCAGGAAGTGGGAAAGGGGAGCAGGGCAGGAGCTGTGGCCCTGGGGCACAGCTGCAGGGCAGGAGCAGGCCGTGTGCCCCAGCTCACCGCTCGTTGTAGAACTGCAGCGTGTTCTCCCCGTACAGGGGCGTGGCCAGCTGCCGGATCATCTGCAGCGACTTCTCCCGCTCATCCAGGCCCAGCATGCGGACGTGGGCCACCAGCCAGGCCACAGCACACACTGCCATGCTGCACACCTTCCCCTTGATGTTTTCTGTGATTTTCTAAGAGAGGAGATAAGCACAGCCAGGTGGGTGTGCAGCCATCACCTCCCAGGGCTGTGGGTCCTGACTGCAAGGTCCAAGCCCTTCTCTCCTCCAGAGGTGACACTGTCCCTGCCAGTCCCACTGCCACCCACAGGGCACTCTGGAGTAGGAACAAGGGGCTGGAGCCACATCAGTTTCCCACTTCTAAGCCTCAGCAAGCTCCAAGGCAGCTGCCAGAGCGATCAGGGCAGGAGAACAGGGCACCCCAGAGCTTCTGGACCCTTGGCCCCTCCTCAGCTCCACTCTGCCCCCCAGCAGCCCCACCTGGATCGACTCGAAGGTGAGGACTCCATTCTCCCAGGCATTGAGGATCTCCAGTATGGCAGCTGAGATGCTCAGACACACCTCGTGCCACTTCATCTGCCTGTCAGGAAGAGACATGGGGATTCAGACCCAGCTGTGGGGCTGGGGGCTCCCCCCAGACCTGGCAGGGCGGGCACACGGGTGGGCTCTTACACCAGCTTCATCTCAGAGGAGTTGTTGAGGAGGGCAACCAGGGACTCCACCTTGGTGGAATCCGGCCGGAAGCAGGGGTGGTCGGGGTTGAGGATCTTCCCCTCCTCGGGCATGCAGGTCAGCATCCAGGTCTCAAAGAAGGGCACCTCGCCTGGAGGGTTGGAATCCGACAGGATCACCTGGAAAGGAACCAACACGGGGTCTGCATGCCCATCCCCAGGTGGGGACCCTGCTGGGGACCCCCCTACCCTGGGGTCTGTCCCCTATCCAGGGGTGTGATCCCTACCCTGGGGTCTGTCCCCCACCCTGGGGTGCTCATGGCCGTGGGAACAGCGCCGCCCTGTGGCCCGGAGGGAGGGACAGGCACTGGTCAGGCCCCAGCAGGGCACTGGTCAGGCCCTCTGAGGCACTGATTTCCCCTCTGTGGGTTGTGGTTTCCCCAGGGTGCTCCCCAGCAGAACACCCCAGCTCAGAGCAGAGATGCCAGGGCAGCTGCGAGTGTGGCCACGGGGTCACAGCGTCCAGCTCAAACAAATCCCTTGTTCCCCCACCCCACCAAGCCATGCACGGGGTCCCTGGGGTCACACAGCCCAGCTGGGAGGGTCCTGTAGGGGCCATGAGCTGGGAACCCCACACGTCACTTCCTCCCCTCAGCCTGTGTCACCCAGGGGACACTATTTTTATCCAAAAAAGTTTCACACATCTGTTCAGCAGCAGCTGGGCAGGAAAGCTGCTGGGCTGGGAGGGGGGGGGATGAGATCTCATTGGACAGCCCTGGGCACATCCATCCCTGCCTGGTTTCCCCTCCCTGCTCCCAGGGCTGGCTGGGCAGGACCCTTCTCTCCCCCTCTCTGCATTCCCAGGGTTTCGGTATCGTTTCGCCTCCCAGCACACACAGATGTCGAAACCTGGAAAATTTTCATGCAACCAAAAGTGGTTTCCTGAGCAGGGCTGGGAGTTCCTCCTTGGACAGGGAGGGCTGACACTGCCTGGCCATGCCAACCAGTGCCAAACTGGAGGGGCAAACTGGGAGCAGTCTGGTGAGCTGCAAGGCCATTGGAAGCAGCATTCCCACTGATCCCACCAATGGAGCATAGCCCAAGTCCTCAGGGAGGTGACAGCCAGCCCTGCCCCATCACCTGGCACCCAGAGAGCCTCAGGGACAGATTTCCAGGTGACAGGCACCGGGTGCTGTGCCTTGGGCTATGAAGTGGCTGCAGGGACAGGAGGGACAGTGAGGACAGTGGCAGGCTGGCCACTAGAGGAGGCTGATAGGCTGCAGCAGCGCAGGGGCTGAGCTGGCAGATCTGAGAGCCCCTCTTAGGATGCAGCCTCATCCTTCTCCTCCCTCACAGGATCCAGTCCCACCCTCTCATCTCCCCCAAAGGATCCTTACCTCTGAGCCATAGGTCTGGGCCACATGGCACAGCATGAGGAAGGAGATGTCAAAGAGCAGAGCCCGGACTGGGCCACTCTTGGCTGAGGGAGGAGAAATAAAGACCTTGGGGCTCTCTGGCCTCAGCAGGAGGAGGGAAGCAGAATCCCACAAACAAGGGGGCTGGGTCCTGTTTCCCCCACACAGAGTTTCTAACCCCCCCAGGGGATGTTCCAAGTGCCTCAGCTCATCTGCCCCAGAGCAGCTCTGGCCTCCCTCTGGGCAGCCCCAGCCCAAGTGGGGCCTCCCTCGCCATGGAAGGTCAGAGCACTCTGCAAGTTTCATCACACGGAGTCAGAGTCCTTATCTGGGCTGTGCTGACACATCACCCCTTCCAGGGAGGGAGCCAAGGGGCCCCCAGGCTCAGCTGGGGAGAGGAAGCCCACGGGAACACCCCAGATTTGGGATGGACACACACATGAAGGCAGCGTGTCCCCAGGAGCCCAGATCCCCGGTGGCACAGAGCCCCCTCCCTGCCAGCACCCCCAGCCAGGCCTGGCACAGCTCAGCTGGCTCTGGTGCCACAGCCAGTCCCAGTTTAACCCAGCCAGGCCCCAGAGCACCCCAGCAGGGGCAGCAGGGGGGGCACAGCTCCAATCACCCCACGCACGGACAAACGCGCACTCACAGATTTCCCCGGTGATTTGCTTGGTGAATTCATTCAGCCTGGAGGGGCAGAGAGGGGCAGCAAAGCATCATCAGTCCAACCAGACAATTCCCAGTCCTGACACGAGCAGGGCTGGCCTGCAGAACCCCCCCAAACTCCAGCCCAGCACAGAGGGGCAGGAGATGCAAGGCCCAGCTCTGCAGACACCCTCCAGCACCACAGGGACAAGTCACCTCCTCCCTGTGCTCACACAGGTCCAGCCAGGCTGCTCACCCCACACCAGAGGGTTCTCTCTAGAGCCAGCTCTGGGGTGTTTCAGAGCACAGACCCCCCAAACCACCTTGGGGGAGCCCATCACACAGCCCCACGTGTGTGCTGCTGTGTGTGCACTAACCAGGACACTGCCCTGGATCTAGGGCTCAGCCATAGCCTTCAGTTTTCTGAACAGGCTCCAATTCTCTGTCCTGTTCATGCAAAGATGGGGTGCTGTGGGGTGCAGCATCCCTGAGATCCCAGCCCTCCCCAGTGCTCACAGGGCCACATCCAGCCCTGTTTAGGGGGCTGCCTGTTCCCCCAGCCCCCTGGTCACCAGTCACAGTGCCACCCAGGTGGACACTCACTTGACAAACTTCCGAGCGAAGGATTTCAGCTTCCCAGTGGCTGCTGCTGCTGCCAGCAGCAAGTCCAGGCTCTTCCCAGACAGCATGTGACCCAGGACCCCCAGCAGGCCCTCAGGGGACTTGGAGTGATCTGCATCCATGGTCTACAAGCAAAAAAGTAAGAGGAAATGGAAGTCATGGGGGATGTGTGCTACAGAGTAGCAGCAAACTCCAGCTTTATGGGTACAGAGTTGACCAGCTGCAAGAGCTCTCCCTGAGACCTTGAGGAGCTGGGACCTGCTGGATTTGGGAGAGGTGGGATGGAGACCTCTGAGCCCCTGCCACCAGCAGGAACACATCCCCTGTCACTCAGTAGCAGCAAAACAACCAGAGTGACACAGGGACAGGGGGAGTCCCTGGGGAGCAGGGGAGATACAGAGAGCAGCTGAGCAGGATGGGCAGAGCTGGCTGGGCTCAGGCTGCTGGCACTGATGACATGCCACCTGACAGCTCCTCCAGCTTCCTGGGAAGGAGGAGGGGAGCTCCTCATCTCCACAATGGAGCAGCAAGGCTCGAGTGATTCCTCCACAACTCCACCCCAGGGCAGGGAGAAATCCGGCACCTCCCAAGCACCCTGGCTGCCTGGTTAGACTGATGCTGCTGGAAAAGGGCTCCAGGCCTGAGCCCAGCCAGCCCAGCAGCGCTGCAGAAGGGCACTGACCTTCAGGATGTTGGTGACAGTGGGCTCAGCCCTCAGGATGAGCCCAGGGTTGGGCTGGATGTTGGCGTTCTCGGCCGATTTCAGGGACGGAGAGTTTTCCTTGTCTGCAGCCCTGGGGGACCCCAAAGAAGGGCCAGTGTGTAGGAATCCATCACCCTGCCTCCCTCCCTGCACCCATGGCACCCTCAAGGGACAGCCACTGCCTCAGGCCACCACCAGCTGCCTCTCTGAGGGGACAAACTCTGCATGTACCCAATCTATCCCAAAAGCAGCATCCTGTCCCCCCAAGGCCACCATGCATGTCCCAATCACAGTCCCCCAGTGTCAGCACAGCTGCTCCCTCATGCTCCCCCCCAAAACCAGTGCTCCAGCCCCCTTGTGGGGGTTCCCCAGATTTTGGGGTGGCTGTACCGTTTGTCGATGAGGTTGTTCATGTTGGCCTCGGAGAGCAGCCCCTGCTTGCTGCACTCCTGCAGGAGCAGGCTCATGCAGTTGCAGCTGGAAAAGAGAGGAGAGCTGTAGCCCCAAGGACAGCATCCCTGTCACCCCAGACAGTGCCACAGGGCAGGGGGATCATGAGCTGCCCTCCTGGCCCTGTCCCACCCCTCCGAGGGTGCTGCAGGGTCCAGAGCAGCTCTGGGTATCACACATGTGACTCAGCTGTCACACTCGTGTGGCAGCAGCTCCTCAGGAAGAAGAAATGGGATCAGAAACCAACCCAGCCCTGCCAGGAGCTGCCCCAGCAGCCCACACTGAGGACAGGCTGCTCGTGGCAGCTGTGGCCATGCTGAGCACTCGCTCACTTGCAGCGCTGGTCGGCTTTGTCGAGCAGAGGGGTCAGCTTCAGCAGGAACTCAAAGGCACAGTTCACATCCTCAGTGAAATCCTGACAAACACAAAGCCAGGCACTCAGCTCACCAGCCCACTTCCCCCTGTCCCCACCTGCTCCATCAGGAAAGGTTTTTGGGACAGGGAACATTTCCCCATGCAGGCCAGGCACCATCAGTCTCACCTTGTCCCCTTGGGGATACTTCTTGAGTTTAACCAGCACTTGGGGCATCTGAAAGACACAGGGCACAGAGTGACATGAGGGCAGACCTCATTCCACAGCTGGGACCCCCCAGCAGCACCAGCCCACACCAACACAGCTGCACACAGCTGCTCTCCCAGCCCCAGGAAAGCAGCATTTCTGGAGCAGGGTGTGCACCCGGGGGACTTTGTGCCCCTGTTCCCCTCTGCAGTGTCCTTCCACCATCACCTGGAGCCACATTTCCCCCATAACCTCTCAGGAAAACTCACTCTGCCAAACAAAATGGGGCTGGGCTGAAAAGAGGCCCCTGACAGCAAAGTTGATGCTCAGAGGGTGACAGGAGGGCTCAGGTGGGGTGGACCCCAAAGGGCCCATTGTGGTGAGTGGGGGCCACCCTGAGGAGAACACTGTGAGGAGTGGGACACCCCAAGGGGCACATTTTGGGGTGTGGGGGTAACCCAAGGGGAATTCTGAGTGGGTGAGGGGCACGCTGTGGGGTTGGAAGGCATCCCAAAGGACACAATGTGGGGTGAGTGGCACAGGGTGGGGTGGGGGACACCTTGAGGGGCACAATGTGGGGTGAGTGGCACAGGGTGGGGTAGGGGACACCTTGAGGGGCACAATGTGGGGTGAGTGGCACACTGTGGGGTGGGGGACACCAAGGGGCACACTGTGGGGTGGGGGACACCTCGAGGGGCACAATGTGGGGTGAGTGGCACACTGTGGGGTGGGGGACACCAAGGGGCACACTGTGGGGTGGGGAAGACCTCGAGGGGCACACTGTGGGGTGTGGGCACCCCAAGGAGCACACTACAAGGAAGAAGGACTGATTGCTCTGGCAAAGCTCAGGGCTCAGCAGGAGCAGGGAAAGGACAGCAGCAGGCAGGGACTCGGTGCTGGGGCTGGGCCCTACCTTCAGGAAGGTGAAGGCTGTCCATTTGAGCTCCTCTGTGCCCTCAGGACACTCGATGAGGCCCACAAAACAGGCCTTCCAGATCTCCAGCACGAAGAGAGGGGAGGGGATGCGCTGTGGGGCACAAACACAAACCCTCCCAGTGCTGGGCTGGCAGCAAAGCACATCCCCCAGCACAGCCAAAGCCCTGCTGAGGTGTTGATGGGCTCCTGCTGCTCCCCTGGAGCAGGACCAGCACAGGGAAGGCACATGGCCTGGCCCCACAGCCCCAGGCTGCCTGAGCAGAACACACTGTCACTTCTGTACCTGCATCCTCTTCACCATCATCAGCTGCTCCACCAGGGGCTGGGTCTCTCCTGTGAGGTTCATGGTGCCCTCCAGCAGCACCACGGCGTGCACAGTGGGGAAGCCTGTCTTGTTCAGCTGCTCTGAGTGGACTGAGAGCATGGTGGGGATGCTGGGTGGAAGAGGACAGCACAGGGTCACTGGAGCCCTGCAGGGACAGATTCCTGCTCCTCTTGTCCCACTCCCATTCCCTGGCCAAACCCCTGACCTTTGCTGCCCTGGGGCAGGACACTGGAACACCTGGGAGCTCCGAGGCTCAGCCAAGCCCTCGAGCCCTGGGAGCAATTCCAGGGGGATCCAGAGCAGGGACAGCAGCCCTGGTGTGGCCAGGGCAGCTGAGGGATAGTAAAAGGTCTCAGGGTCACCAGAGGAGCAACCCCTGGGTAAGACTCTTCTGCAGCAAGTCACTACTAGCTCTGTCCTCTCTTGTCTGGGCAGGGAAGGGATGGGGAAGCAGGGAGCCACTGTGCAGGCAGGCAGGAACCCCAGAGCAGGGAGTTTGAGGGGCTTAGAGTGAGGCTCAGACCCATTTCACCCCCTGAGCCCATGGGGGAGCAGCACACAGCCACCTCTTGATGAGGGACACGCAGTCATCAGCCTGGCTCCGCAGTGGGGAGCTGCCAAGGTTGTTCAGGTTCTCTCCCAGCTTGACCAGGGACTGCTCCACGGTGCTCCAGGAGGCTGGGGAGGGAAGGCAGCGATTCAGTGAAGGGAAATGGGGAAAATCAAGCAGGCCAGCTCCAAGGCTGAAGAGGCTGGGAGTCCCCAATAGTGATGCAAGCCCAACCCAGGGGTCTGTGTGCTCCCAGCAGGTCCCACCCCAAGCCCAGCCTGGCACAGCCTCCTGGCCAGACACATGAAGGTGGGGGGCTGTGCCAGGCTGTGGGAGCACAGCGCACCCAGGAACAGCTCCCGCAGCCTTCACATTAATTCTGCTCCTCTTCCAAAGGCAGCACGCAGGGGAGGGGGCAGAGAGTGGCACAGAGCCAGGGAGGAGACGGTTCCAGCAACAGGGCTGGAAGATGGATGGGCTTGGAGCCGCAGGGACAATGCGGCAGGAGCCGGGCAGGGGGAAGGGAGAGGTGCCAATGACATCTCCCCGGGGCCAGCACGCAGGGCGGGGACGTACAGGTCTCCTCCAGCTTGGCAATGTGGATCAGGGCACGGTTCTTGGTGCTGCTGAGCACCTTCTCCAGCCTCTCCAGGCACATCTTCAGCTGGTTCTCCGCCGCCGCCTGCTCCAGGGGATCCTTCACCTTCTCGGCGTAGAAGGTGGCGCAGCGCAGGAGCCAGGTGAGGGCACTGAGCAGTGCCCGGCACAGGCTGATGCACTCCTCAGCCTTGCCATGGCAGCTGGGACAAGAGAAAAGTGGGAATATGCTCACTGTGCGTGTGGAAACTGAGGCACGGACACTGGGTAGGCTGGAGAAGCCAAAGCCAGGTCCTGTGCTCCCAGCCCACTCCTCTGCTGTAGATCCCAACCTGCTCATCCCACCAGAATTCCCGCAGTGCCGGGGGGAAGGAGACACCCCCAGCCCCCACCACGCAGCCTCCTCGCTGGCCTCTCCACTACAGGGAAACTTTCCAAGCTTTTAATCAAATTATCTTGCTAAGGGAGGCTCAGCATTGATCAGCACGCTGCGAGAGGTGAACGCTTTCCCCTCCCGATGCACAAATCATCGGGGCCAGAAGTTTTGATCAAATTAAGCAGAGGATCAGAGCAGGCAGGAGAGGATTAAGGGCCGGCTCTGCAGTTGGCCAGCGACAGCTCCTTGTCAACATCTGCCACTGATGCATATTCATTGCTGCTGCTTCATTTCATCTCATTGAAGAGCCTTCCTCATCCTCCTTCTCCTCCCACTGTCCCTGCCACACAATCCTGCCTCCCAGAAGAGGCTGTCAGGGGTTAACAGGAAGATTTCTGAGCTTTCTAAAAAAGTTTTTGTGGCCTGAATTGTCTGGGCTCCCCTGGGCCCTGCAACACCAGCGGAAAAGCATAAAGGAAAAAAACAAGGCAGTGCCTAGGGCAGGACTAGACTGGGACATGCAGCTGGGGCCTGGGAAGGTGCAGAGGGAAAGGAAATAGAGACCCTTGGACCATGGGTCTTACACCCACCCCATCCAGCTGAACTGGGAAAAAAAACACAGTGAGGTTTATCCCAGATTAGGGTTTTTTTTTCTGGTAGCTTCCCACAAAGCTGGTGGGGTTTAGATTCCTCTGCTGTCCCTGTGCTGGCACTCATGAAGCAGCAACTTGGTACAGGACACAGAGCTGGAGGGGAACCTGCCTTCCTCTGCCAGGGTGAGTATTGTGGGATCAGACAGGACCCCCAGGCTCTGCTGGTTCCTTGTTCTGCCCATGGCACAGCCAGGGCAGAGCTGGCAGTGCTGGAACACCACACAGTACCTGAGGCGGTCACAGAACATGTCCATGATCTCCAAGAGCGACTGGACGCACAAATCCCGGGAGAAGTCATCGAACTAGAGCAGGGGAACACAGAGAGGCTTCAGATGGGGACTGCTCCGGCAGCTCCACACAAGCTCAAGCCCTTCCTCCAGGGCCGGGCCAGGCTGTGCGGCCACAGGACACTCCCCCTGGCAGCTGCCCAGAAGCCACTTGAATGAGAAGTAGGTCAGAGCTGTCTGTCGGCCAGGTCGTGCCCTCCCGGGCTTGTGAGAGGCGGTGGGGCCGCGGCAGCAGGGCCGGGGCTGGGTTTTCTCGGCAGCCTCAGGCCGGGGCTGCGGTGGCCGGACGCCAGCCCCCTGCCCAGCCCCGGCTCGGTGCGGCTGGCAGCGCCAACAGCCCGGCCGGCCGCGGGGCTGGGGGCGGGGGGCAGCAGAAGCGCGGCCCCCCCGCCTCCTCCCGGAGCAGATGGGGAGCCCCGCCGGGCCGGAGCTTGCCCGCAGCTCCGCGCTGGGCCCACGCTGCGCTGAAGGAGGAAGGCTCGGCTGTCAAGGTCAGCGCTGTGCCCGCCCCTCCGAACGGGCAGAGACGAGGCACAACAGCAACGAGCCCGAGCCCTTCGGAGCAGAGCTGGGCTGGGCTCTGCTCTACCCTCCCCACCTCGCCAGAGCTCCGAGCTCAGCCAGCAGTCCCCCAAAATTTTCAACGAAGTTCTCCTCCCATCCCCATAACAACAACAGAAATCATTCTCCCTGAAGTCATTCCTCCTTTGGTCACCCTGAGTAGGGGGCCTGAGGTGACCCTGTCCAGGAGGAGAGTGGGGGGGGTCTGTCACAGCCTGTGAGGGGCTTCCCAACACCAAACAGAGGCAGCCATGGAGGGTGCTCGGTGTCCCCGAGGAAGCAGCAGAGGGACTCAGAGCACAGCTGAGCGTGGTGTGTGGCTGCAGCCGCATGGCCCAGGCCCTGGCAGCTCCTCCACGGCCAGCTCTGATCCCCACAGCGCTGCCAGCACCGCCGGCCACAGCGGGATGTGGTTTCCAGCAGCTGGGATGAGGTTACACACAGGCAGGAGCCTGCCAGGCCCCCCAGGGCAGAGGGACAAGGCACTGACACCCCCAAAACCCCCTGGGACCCAGAGCAGCCCATCCCCAGGGGGGCACAGAAAGGCTTGGGCGTTAATCTGCGCCGCCCGCCCGCTGCTGACTCAGCCCAGGACGTCGCTTTCCACTTGACCTATATTTGGTGGGAGTTTGCGGGGAGGGAAAGGGATTTGTGGGGTTGTGGGTGAAGAGTGAAACCTCTGAGAGCACCTGTCAGAGCCCTACCTTGCTGATGGCCATCAGCACTGTGGAATAAGACACCATCTACAAGAGAGAAAGCCAAAACAAGCGCGGTGTCACAGGGGCTCGTTGCTGAGGAACGGCAAGGTCAGGGCACGGCCCCGCTGCCTGTCACCGCAGACGGGGCCAGGGCTGGGGCACTGACCCGGCACAAATCCAAACAGACATTTTTAGGTGATGGCTGATGCGTTTCACACAAACTTTAGGCCATATTAAATGCCAGGATACGGAATTGTGGAGCTCACAGCGAGTGCGGAGCCTCTCGGGGGGCAGAATTGCCACCCTGGGCGATGGCAGAGGCTATTTATGGAAACATCCCTGCCCAGGGCACACACTGAGCCCTCCACTGCCTGCCCCAGCCCCACAGAGGCTCACATGGGGGTTTGGGGTGTCTGCCCCAGCCCCACAGAGGCTCACATGGGGGTTTGGGGTGTCTGCCCAGCCCCACAGAGGCTCACATGGGGGTTTGGGGTGTCTGCCCAGCCCCACAGAGGCTCACATGGGGGATTTGGGGTGTCTGCCCACCACCAACACCCCAGTTGCTTTGCCCAACCTCACTGAGGCTGCAAGGTGACCCCCAGCAGCAGCAGCAGGTCCTTACCTGGGAGCTGATGGCGTATTTCAGGTAGGACAAGATGAGGGGGTTTGGGGACGGCCCGATCATGGCCTGCTCCAGGAGAGCCTCTGCAAGGAAAGAGGGTCCCAGGTGAGCACATGGGGACACACAGACACACTCTGTTCTCCCCTCACCCCACAGGGAAGCTGGCAAAGCCCAACTGTACCAACCACAGAGACTCCAAACCAGTTTTCTCCTAAATTCACTGAATCCCACAACTTCCTAATCCCTGAATAATTCAGGCAGAGCTCGCAGCCTCCTGCTTCAGCCCCGAAACTGCTGCTGCTGCTCTCCACATTCTCCTCCCTCCCACTTCTTGCCAGGAGGCTCCTGCAGCTTCCACTGAGTGTCTTTTACCCAGGCACCTGGGGCTGAGCTTGGGGCCACCGGTCCCCTGCACTGGGCGCAGCCCTGCCCGTCTGGCCCTCGGTAGCCCGAGGGGCTCTGCCCGTCCCATCTGCTCAGCCAAGCCTTTAATTGCCCATTTGAGCCATGGCAGAGTGCAGGAAGCACCTCCCTGAGCAGGCCCTGGGCTGCAGAGCAGCCCTGCAAGTAGGTCAGAGCACCCAGATGTAAAAGGGGGAGCAGCAGCCGGGTGGGGAAGCTGTCACCCCAAAACCGAGGAAAAGGAGGAGGCACCATGAGAACCTGAGTGCAGGAGACTCCCTGGGTGTCACTCCAAGGCTGAATCTTGGGCCAAGAGGGTCTGGGATGAGGACAGAAGGCTGGTGGCAGCAATCCCCTCCCCAGCCCATGGCAGAGTGTCACCACGAGCCAGCCACATGCTGCTCCCTGCTGCAGACGTGTCAGCAGCGATCTGCCAGGCCCTGCCGTGATCCTGGCAGCTCGTGCCAGCTCTCCCTCCTTTGTACTTCCAAGCTGAGCTTGGGAAAGGACAGCTCTGGGGGCTGTGGTGAGGAAGGGAGCTGCTGTTCCAGCCATCAGGACCTCAGGAGTGGGCTCTCCCTGTGTGCAAACAATGCTCAGAGTCAGGGCCAGCATCTTGCCCGTGTGGTTCCCGAAAGGAAAAGGGGACACGGCTCCTTCTCCTCCTGGCACAGGAGCTGCCCCAAAGAAACCACTGAGCCCTGGCTAAATGTGGGCCAGGAGAAACCCATTCCTGCAGAAATAATAGGGAATTATCCTCTCTGTGCCTGTTTTTGGGGATACACAGATGAGGCCAAGCCAAGCACCCCGCAGGCCTCGCTGCCAGAGGGGCAGGAGCCGGTGCCACCGGGGTGGCAAAGGACACCTGGGAGCCCCAGGGAGCAGCTGGGCAGCAGCAGGGCTGGCCCTCGAGCCAAGCACCCCCACCCCCAGCAAATCCATCCACAGCAAATCCCTCTCCCCACGGCCACAGCTCCATTTGGCCCCTCCAGCCACAGCTCGGAGATGACAAACCCAGCAGGGACAGCTCAGCAGCGGGGACAGGGTGTGACAAAAACCAGACATAATGACAGAAAACCCAATGGGAGGGTGGGGAGAAGGGAAAAACATGGGCAGGGGAAAGATCCCCACACTCAGAGGACTGAGAGCTGCTGCCTGTGTGGGGCTGGTTCCTTTAAACCCCCTGGAGCAGCAGCTCTGTTTATTTATCCCGGGACTTGCTGCACAGGGAAAATCCCAGCACCAAGTTTCTATAATTAGCAGGAGAGCCTGGCAAATCTTTAAACCAGTCCTAGCCTTTGGCAGGATTTCTGTGAAATGCCCTTGAATTGGGCTGGGAAGCAGCCTTGGGAGCAGCACCTGGCTCCTGTGCAGTGCTAGAATCAGGGAATCAGGGAATCATAAAGGCTGGAAAGACCTCCAGGAGCATCTCACCAGAACCCAAACCCCCTGCAGCCACATCCACGTGGTAACTCCACCACAGCCTGTTCCAACACCCTTTCAATGAAGAATTTTCTCCTCATTTCCAATTTCACTCTCTCCTGGCTCGACTTGAAGCTGCTTCTCTTGTCCCAAAAGCTACGCTGTGCTGACTGCTGAAACCTCCCATGGGAAAAAAGAGGGAATGACCCCAAAACGAGGGGAACAGTTGGGAATGGGCTGACATGGTTGGGAATGGGAATTTTGGTGTGAAAAGCAGTGTGAGAAGGGGAGGGGGGAGGCTCCAAATGCAACAGGGACCCCCATAATACCCCAAAGGAGAGAACACTGGGGGGAAACACCCAAATAAACGCGTGGGAACCCCCAAACCAGCCCAGCGTGCCCAGTAAGGAGGGGGAACCCCTCGCCTCCCCCCCCGACCTGCCAAGTTGAGGATGTCCCAGGTGGCTCCGCGGGGGAAGAACCGCTTCATGTTTATGGCCCATTGATAGTCGCTCCAGCGCTCCTTCCAGGCCTGCAGGATGGCCTGCTTCAGGTTCACCACCTTCATGGTCACCCTGCGGACGGACAGCCCAAGGCGAGGGGGACGGGGCCCTGACCCCAGAGCGGGCCGGGGAGCGCGGGGGAGCGGCCCAGCGGTTTCGGAGGGCCGCGGCTGGGGGTCTGCCCGCTCCCCGGGCCTGCAGGAGTTCGGAGCCGCCCCGGAGCCCCCCGGAGCCCCCGAGGTTCGGTGCCCGCGGGTCCCGCCGGGTCCCGCCGCCCCTCAGCGCGGCCCGGCGCCGCCCTCAGCGCCTGGGCACCGCCATTGCGGCACTCGCCAACAAGCCGCACGCTGATTGGGCGGCGGGGCAGGGCGGGCGCGGGGGGTGATGGGAGTTGTAGTTCGGGCGGGCTAGGCCGGGCGGGGGCGGGAGTGAGTGTGCAAAGGGTGGGGGGGAACGGGGGGCGCGTGTGCAAACAGCGGGGTGAGAGTGCAAGCAACGTGTGGGTGAACAAACGGGGGAGAGCGGGCTGACGCGGGATGTGTGTGCGTGTTGGAACGTGGGGCTGAGTGAGGAAGTAGGACTTGAACTATGCAAACACCGGGGGTGAGTGTGCAAATAGGGTGTGTGTGTGCAAACACGGGGTGAAAATGGGTTGCAAACACGGGGGTGTGCAAACAGGGGCGGGTGTGCAAATAGCAGGGGTGTGAAAAGGCGGGGGGGGGTACAAACACGGGGGGAGGGTGCAAATACGATGCGTTTGTGAAAAGGAGGAGTCGTGCAAAACCAGGGTGAGTGTGAGAACAGGGGATGTAGAAATAAAAGGTGAGTGTAAAAACAAGGGATGTGCAAACATGGGGTGCAGAGGGGTGAGTGTGCCAAGGCTCTGGGGTGGCAGCACGGGTCTCCCAGCACGTCTCTGTGTGTGTGTGCAGGTGTGCAAATGTGTGCACGCACACAGGCAGGCGAGTTCATAGGAGTGTGCGTGCGTGCGTGCGTGCGTGCGTGTGTTCTTGCACGCGTGTGCGCACACCAGCACCCCCGGGCAGGTGTTGCACACGCAGGTCCCAGCGCAGGGGTGGGCACACGCGGGTGGGCACGGCCGTGTGCTGCAGACACGTGTGTGCACACACGTGGCACAGCCATGGGCCCGGGCTGCCCCTCACCCCCTCCCTGCAGCACCAGCCGCTAAAAATATCCCCAGGGATGGTGCCAGCCGTTGCCATGGCAACGGGAGGATGGGGAGCAAGGCCGGGGGGCAGCCCCCCAGAACTGCCAGCCCCCCGCTCAGTATTCCCAGCTCACCAACCCCCCCCCCAGAACGCCCCCAGTAGCCCCCCCAACACCTCCAGCACCCCCAGAACCCCCTGCAACCCCAACACGCCCAAAACCCTCCCAGGCTCCCCCCCCCCAAAACCCTCAGCACCCCCAACACTGTCAGTACCCCCAGGGGAACCCCCCAGGGCTCGGGAGCAGGGTGAAGCCCCCCATGGGGCCGAGGTGGGGGCTCAGTCACCCACTGCCCCCATTTTCCAGGGGAGGGGTAGGGAGGGGGGCTTCGCGGCCCCTTAATTCCCCGGTTAATCATTCATGGGGCCGGGGCGCAGCAAATCCGCCCGTGCCGGGGCCGGGATTAGGCGGGCGAGCAGCGCTGCCCAGCCGGCGAGGGGCCCCGGCAGCGGCGGGGGGGTCCCGCCGGGGGCAGCCCTGTCCATGAGGAGGGATTTCCTGTGCAGGGGGGGCCGCACTTCCCACAGCTGGCCGGGCCACAAACACCACGGGGGTCTCCAGGCTTTGCTGAACACCCCCCCTCCCTTTTGGCACAGCGCCCCCAAAGTCTGGGGGTGCTGGGGGTGCCGGCAGGGTGTTCTCGGGGGGTCGGGGCGCCGCGGGGGCGGCCGGCTTGGGGGGAAGACGTCGAGGCTTCGGTGCCTTGGCAGGGCGCCCCGGCACAGCTGCCTCCGGCCCGGGGCCGGGGGGGGCCGGAAGGGGCCGGGGCCGTTCCCAGCGCCGGGGGCAGGCGAGGGGCGAGCGGGGGCCAGCGTGGGGGGCTCCCCCTTCCCACGGGGGCACCGGGAGCTCTGCTGGCACGTCCTGCTGGGGGGCACATGGCTGGTGGGGTGTGAAGGATTTGATCCCTGGGGCCGTCCAGACTCCCCCCAGTTGGTGGTGGGTGCTGTCCCATGGAGGTGCTGGGTGTCACCCCCTTCCTGGGGGTCCTGGGGGGGCACCACAGCTGATTTGGGGCTGTGTTTAGTGTCTCTGCAGCAAAGCAGCGGGATGAATTTTACTGAGCGTGTTTCGCCTGAGTGTCTGCGCCCCAAGAGCAGCACAGCCCCTCTAAATCCCCCCAAATCCCCCCAAATCAGGGTCAGCCACAGGGCACAGGGTCCCCACCCTGCTAGGGCAGCGCAGAGAGACCTGTGCTGGCCCTGGGGGCGCCTCACAGGGGACGGGGAGCTGGTGATGAGTGCGAGATGTGCCTGTCCATGCACTCCAGAGGGGCCACAGGCAAACTCCAGCCCTGCCTCAGTTTCCCCACTGCCATGGGGGCTGCCAGGCAGCCTCGGGCAGGGGGATCTGGGGACATGAGGTGGTGTTGAGACGGGGCTGGGGGCAGGCAAGCTCGGCCACAGCCTTATCGCGGGCAGACGGCTGCGGGGGGCCGCGGCCGTGCCGTGTTTGCTGAGGATAAAGTGTACGGAACAGGCGGGGAGGGCCGGGGGGGCCGTCACGCTGCCGCTGCCCCGCCACGCTGGGACCGCCAGGCAGGCGAGGAGGGCCCCAGGGTGACCCAGGGATCCGTGGGGGCTCTGGGGACACGGGGCTGTGGGGACCAGAAGGTCCTGGGGTCCGTCGGGGTCTGTGGGGACAGCCACCAGCAGTCCCAGGTGTCACTCTCCTCCATCCCCTGGGTGTCCCCATCACCTGGGGACCACCATCCCCTGGAGGTCCTGCTCCCCGGGTAGCGCTGTCCCCTTGCTGTCCCCATTCTGAGCAGCACCGCGCCCTGAGAGCCGCTGGGGAACCCCCTTCCCTGCGCTCCCCGAGTACGAGAAACCATTCCCTGGGCACACCCCTGCCAAGGAAACCTTCATCCCTCGGGGACCCTCCTCCCTGGAAACCTTCATCCCTCGGGGACCCTCCTCTCCTGGAAGCCTTCATCCCTCGGGGACCCTCCTCTCCTAGGAGCCTTCATCCCTTGGGGACCCCCATCCCCCTCATCCCCTGGCTGTCACCGCACCGCCTGTGCAGCCCAGGGAGGGGGTACCCACGGGGCTGGGGGGTGTGGGGCGGCCAGACTGACCCCCCCGGGGGTCCCAGGGCCGAGCTGCGGGGCTCGGGGCGGGGGTGGGGGGCGGCAGAGCCGCTTTAAGCCCGGGCATGACGGGACGTGTAGTCCGGGGAGGAAAAGGGGGGGCTGGGAGCAGGGGCTGCTGGGAAGGGGGGGTGGGGTGGCACGGGCGGGTCGGGGGGCTCCGGGGGGCGACCCTCAGCGCCCTCCCCAGTGATCCCGCCGGGTTCCCGGTGCACGCCGCCATCCCCGGCCCCACAGCGGCTCCGGATGCGGCCCCAGAGCGGGGTACGACCCCCGTTCTCCCCCGTGCCACGCATCCCCCGGGGGGCGCAGGGGCAGGGCCCCCCGACGTGCGGGTGTCCTGCGGGAGCGGATCCTGCTCGGGGCGGTGTGGATCCGATTGGGACCCCCGTATCTGGTGTGTGTGCCCCTCCCCGGGCCGGGCTGGGCACCGCGGGGTGTGCAGCTGCCCCCTGCCTCGTGGGCACTGTCACCAACCCCCGTGGGGACCGTCCCAGATCTCCTTGAGCATCATCTCCACCCCACCGCCACCCAGCGAGGGCGCCGTGCCAGCCCTTCCTGGGTGCTGTTCCCAAATCCTGTGGGCAGCCTCTCCAGTCCCCACTGTCACTATCGCAGCCTGGCCGTGGGCACCGTCCCCAGCCGTGCCCTGCCCTCGTGGGCACCAGGTTGTCACGGTCACAGCATCCCCGTGGGTGCTGTTCCCACTCCCTGTGGGCACCACGGGCACCCCCCTGGGCCTCCCTGGGCACCATCTCCGCTCCCCCTTCGGCACAGCCCGCCACGCTGTGGTCGCCATCCCCCGTCCCCGTTGTCACTGTCACGACATCCCCGTGAGCACCGTCCCAAACTCCTGGGGTGGCCCCGGGCACCACCCCGGGGACGCTGTGGGCACTGTCCCCAGCTCCTTGTGGGCGCCATCCCCAACCCCCCGGGCCCTTCCCCTCGCCCCCCCCCGCCCACAGCCCCCCACCCTGCGCTCACCACCCCCCGTCCTCGTTGTCGCTGTCACCACATCCCCGTGGGCACCGCCAGGGCTCCCATCACACACCCAGCCACCGCCGCCGTCCCCACCCCGCCATCCCCGCGTCCCGCGCTGCCCATCCCGGGGTCACCCTCCCGCGGTCCCCCCCGGACCCCGCCGCTCCCCCGTGGGTCCCCACGCGGGGCCGGGCGCGGCGGGTGCAGGGAGCGGCTGCGGCCGGCGGAGGGGGCTGCGGCCGCGGCGGAGCGGAGCGGGCGGGCGGCGGGGCCGGGGGAGGGAGGAGCCAGCGCCGTTCGTCCGCCGCCGCCGCCGCCGCCGCTGCGCCCCGCTCCGCTCCGCGCCCCGCACCGCCGCTCCGAGCCCCGCTCCGCGCCCCGCGCCGCCGCTCCGCGCCCGCCGCCGTCGACCTCAGGTACGGCCCGAGCGGCCCCGCCGGCCCGAGCGGCCCCGCCGCCCCCCCGGTTGTTTACCGCCGCCCCCCCCGGGCCCCCCCGGCTGAGCACGGGCGCAGTTCGCTGCGCGGAATGGGGGGGCGGGGGGCGATCGCCTCGGGAGCCTCGGGACCCGCGGAGGGCTCGGGGGCCGCGAACCGCGAGGAAAAAACACGGGGAAAGATTTTTTTTTTTTTTTCGCTTGGAAAATCCGGGCGTTTGGCGTGGGGCGGGGGGGCCGCGTTCCCCCGTGGGGGGCGGGGGGGGGGGGGACACACCGCGCCCCCCCACCCCCACCGCACCCGCGGCTGCTGCATGCGGGGCACGGCGCTGCCCCCCGCCCGCCACGCCACGCCACGGGGGCAGCCCCCCCCCGGCCGTGGCCCCCCGGCCCCGCGGCCCCCCCGTGGCCGTGGCGTGGCGGCGTGGCGGGGTCCGGGCCGCGGCGTGGCTCTGCGGTGATGGGCGCGGGGCCGGGCCGTGGGCAGGTCGCGGGGCCGGGCCGTGGGCAGGCCGTGGCCCTGTCGCGGCGGCGGGGGGGGGGAAACCGTGGACGGCCGGGCCGTGACGGCGCCGTGGGGTGTCCGTAAAGGATTTAGGGGCCCCTGCGTCCGCTCCCCTGCACCCACCCCGCAGGGCGGCAGGAA
Organism: Calcarius lapponicus; assembly: GCA_039654755.1. Lineage (NCBI taxonomy): Eukaryota > Metazoa > Chordata > Aves > Passeriformes > Fringillidae > Calcarius > Calcarius lapponicus. The sequence goes on along the minus strand of JBBFKN010000011.1, from coordinate 4,493,032 downwards.
TGCTGCGATTTTTTTTTATTTTTTAAATTTTAAAATATTTTTTAATTTTTTTTTTTTTTTTTTTTTTTTTTTTTGCGCCGAGAGAGGAGCGCGGGGGGGGCGGGGGGGGGGGGGCGGTTCGGCCGCTCCCGGTTAGGGCGGGGGCAGCGGGGGGGCGTCCCCGGTGCGGCGGGGCGGGGGGGGAGCCTCGAGCCCCGCACCACGGGCTTGGCCCTGAGCGGGGCGCGGGGCGTGGCGGGGGCTCCCCTGTGCACGGCGTCCCGCGGTCCCGCGGGATGTCCCCCACCCCAGCCCCGGGGGGGCGGATCCTGCCCCCGGTCCGGTGTGGCCGCCGGGGTTAGGGATGCGGTCCCCGCCGGACTCTGGCGCGTCCCCACTGTGCGATGCGGGGAAACTGAGGCAGGGGCGGGCGGGCGCCACGGCCAAGGTCACCCCGGGACCGCGACCTTCAGCCGTGACCCCCCCTCCCCGCCCGGGGCTGCCACCGGCACCGACACCGGAGCTGCGCCTCACCCCGCCTGACCCCCGACGGCACCGGGGACCCCCGCGGCTCCGCTGGAGCGCTGAGGGGGCTGGGGCCGCCGTGGGGCGCGGGCAAACCCCGGTGGAACCGGTTTGGGGGGGCTCCCCTGCCCGGGGGTCTTGGCGCAGGGTGGGGACGCGGCGCGTCCCCCCCTCCCCAGGGCAGTTCGGTGCGGCTGCGTGTGCCCCCCGCAATGGTGCGGGCCCCGGCAGCGGGACCCTCGCGTGGGGGCTCTCCCCGGCACCCCTTTCTTTCCCTCCCGCGGCCGTGACCTTCGCGGGGTCGCCCCGCGCACGGGCTCCCGGAGCGGGGGAGCGCGGGCCGGACGCGCCCGGTGTCCGAGCGGGCACGGGGGGGCTGCGGGCGCACCCCCGGACCCCTCCTGACGGACGGCGGCTGCAGGAAGCGGGACCCCCCCCCCTCCCCAATCCCCCGGCTCCGCTCCTCGCCCCGCCAGCGCATTCCCGGGTCAGCGGACAGCGGAGCAGCGGCGGGGCCGCCCCGGGGGTCCCATCCCGCGGACCCTCGGCCCCGCCGGACCCCGCGCAGCCGCCGGTGCGTGGGGGCGGGGCCGGACGCCTGGGTCCCCCTCCGGACTGGGGGGGAAGAGGAGGAGGAGGAGGAGAAGGGGGGGCGCGGTGCAGGCGAAGGCGGGCGCGGGCTGCGCTGCCAGGGCCCCGCTCAGGCTGGATGCGGGCGGGGGGCGCAGCGGGGTCGCGCCCCCCGGGGCGGTGCCGGGTGACTGCAGGAACACTGCGAGCGCTGTCCCCTTGCGTGCCCTTCTCAGGCTCCCACGGGCGGACTCGGTGCCGTGTCCCGGTGCCTGTCCCTGTGTCCCCTGGTGGGTGCCCGCGCTGGGCACCTCGTGGCGGCCACCACCCCCCCTTCAAGCAGGGCCCCGCGGGGAGGGGACCCAGGAGCTCCCCCCCACTCCCCGTGCACGTGAACCAGAGCCCCCGATTTAGAAACGTCCCATGCCGTGCCAAGGGCTGAGAATAGCTCCCGGCGTCCCGGCACACCTCCCGGGGCCAGGGGCACCCCGCGGGGCTCGGGGCCCGCAGCCACCCCAAAGAGCTGAGCCTGGGCACACTCAGCACACGCCAGGTGCTCGGGGGGTCACCCTGTTGGGTGACCTCTGCAGCCTGGACAAGCAGTGACATCGGGATGAGCCACACATCCTGTGTGCTGGCACAGGGGACACGCTGCTGGGGATAGGGGAGTGTGGCTCTTTCTCTGCCAGGCAGCTCCGGTGGGATGGAGAAAAGGAGGCGCAGCTGAATGCTCAGACACGGCAGGAAGGAGCGGGCCAGTGTGGCCTTGGTTGGATGCAGAGTTCCTGGGAATCCTGGGGGCCTTGGTTGGATGCAGTGTTTTTTGGGAATCCTGGGGGCCTTGGTTGGATGCAGTGTTTTTTGCAATCCTGGGGGCCTTGGTTGGATGCAGAGTTCCTGGGAATCCTGGGGGCCCTGGTTGGATGCAGTGTTTTTTGCAATCCTGGGGGCCTTGGTTGGATGCAGTGTTTTTGGGAATCCTGGGGGCCTTGGTTGGATGCAGTGTTTTTTGCAATCCTGGGGGCCTTGGTTGGATGCAGTGTTTTTGGGAATCCTGGGGGCCTTGGTTGGATGCAGTGTTTTTGGGAATCCTGGGGGCCTTGGTTGGATGCAGAGTTCCTGGCAATCCTGGGGGCTTTGTGGGGGCTGTGGGGCTGGGTCATGGTGCAGGTCCCCACTGTGGTGATGCAGGACCCGTCGGCCACAGGACCTGTCAGAGGCTCAAGGCCACAACGTTGGGTGCCCAGTCGGTGTCGGGACAGGTCACCAGCCCTGCAGCCACCAGCTGTCCTACGAGTGGTGGCTTCAACGAGCCGTCAGCCACAGGAAGGACACAAACCCAGACTCAGCCATCCTGTGTGGGGAGGGGGCACCATGCAGCGCCCCCATGGCACTGGGTGGGCTGCCCTGATGTCAGGCCCGTGGCATCCCCCTTGCTCGGGTTTGCCCAGCTGCTGTGCATGCCTGGGATTCCTGCAGCCTCCTGACACAGCACAGCACGCTGTCCCCACTGCCACACGTGCCCACGGCGCTGCATGGCACTGGGCATGGTGCGCCGGGCGCTGGCACAGGTGTGTGACAGCACCAGCCGCAGACACGCGTGTGGCACTTGGCACAGCCTCACACACGGGCATCGGCGCGTGCCGGGTGCCGCCAGCCGTGGCACGGCAGGTGCCCTGTGCCTGGCCACGCTCCCACGGCGCCGTCGTGCCAGCCGGCGCGGCCAGGCTTTGTCAGGCAGATCTGTGCCACCCCGGTGCCCACCGTGCCGCTGCCCCGGTGCCCAGTGTGACACTGCCCCCGGTGCCCACCGTGACGCCGCAGTGCCCGCGGTGACGCTGCCCCGGTGCCCGCATGGCCGGGGATCCCTGGCCGGCGGCCGCGGGGCTGCCCAGCCCCCAGCCCGTGCTAATCACGCTAATTGGCACCGTGGCTAAAGCGCTTAGGCCCTCACCTCCCTGACCCGGCTGGCAGCTGGGCTGGGGGGGCGCTGGGACCCCCGGAGCCCATCTGTGCTGGGGGGCAGGGACACGGCGCTGGCCCCGTGGGGCAGCCCCGGCACCCACGGAGGCGGTCACTGCCTTTGTGGGGGGGTGTCCCATTGTCGGGGGGGCTCCCGGGGGTGGGGTCCGTGGGGAGCGGGGTGCCCCCGCTGGGGCGAGGTGGCTCCCGCCGTCGGCCCAGCCCCGGACTTTGCCCCCGGGTTGTTTTCAGCCGCCTGCAACCACCCGACTCAGCAGAAACGCTCCCCTGGGCGTGGGGCTGGGCTGGGGGGGGGGGCGCCGGGGGGGCTCCCGCCGGCTGCCACCCCGCTCCCACCCAGCACCCACCCAGCAGCACCTGGTGCTGCAGGTGGGACGCGCAGGTTTGGGTGCCGGCGGCGCAGGGTGGGCTGAGACCTGGCTGCGCTCATCACACGTGTCCCGCTGCAGGAGGAGGAGGAGGAAGAGGAGGAGGAGGGCGAGAAGAGCCGCCTCCCGTGTCTGTCTGTCTGGGCCGCCCCAGCGCGCCCGGGATTCCTCGAGTGACGGTTCCTGGAGCGGCACCGCAGGCTCCGCCGGGTGATCGCAGGGTGCCGGCGATGCCGAGGGTGTCAGGGGGCTGCTGGGGTCTCGCTGGGGTGGCGAACCCCGTCCTGAAACGCCGCCGTCCCCCGCCTTTAGCCCTGAACCTCTCTCGTTTGGGGGCTGCACCCACCGGGCCACCTCAGTGGGGAAACTGAGGCGGGGCGGCCAAGCCCACCCACCGCACGCCGGCTTTGGGGACGGCCCATATTCCACCCCACAGCGGTTCCGCCGCCACGTCGCTGCGCCCCGAGCCCCACACATGCACCGAGCGTGTCGGGGCTCTGCCGGGTCCCGGGGGAGAGGGGCGGGGGGCGGCGGGGGGGGCCGGTGCCCGGCGGGGGCCGCGCAGCTCTGGATCCCTGCCAGTGCCTATACTTGGAAGTTCTCGGCGCGCCGTTCCCATATGGAACAAACATTTGCTGCAGCCCCCGGCTCTATAGGTACCGCCGGCCCCAAACCCGGCCTGAGGCTGCGGCGAGGGGCGTCCATTCCCCCCTCCATGAGCCCCCCCCCGAGGTGGGGAGTGTACCCCAGGCTGGTGGGTGCGCTGCGGTGCCTCAGTTTCCCTGCGACGCCCCCTCCTCATTCTGGGGGACCCCTCGTGCAAACCCCCCGTGCGGCGCGGGGTGCTCTGCGCACCCATGGGTGCAGCATCCCTCACCCTCCATCCTTCGCTGGTTGGGGGGGTGGGGGGGACAGCAAAGGGGGGCCGGCGTGGGGGTGTCGGGGGGGCCCCCCCAGCCCCGTCCGCCGCGTTTTAAATCCGCCGGAGGAATTTCTGTGGCGGCCAAGACAAACGTGACCTACTTTCTGCTGTCCCCGCGCGGAGCGGAGGAGCCCGGGGCTGGGCACCGCGCCCGCCGCCGCCCCCCCGCCCGCCGCGGGCTGAGGGCCCCCCGCGCCCCTCACACCCCTCCGCACCGGGAGGGTCACCGGGGGGTCACGGAGGAGGGGGGGGGTTTGCGAGCAGGGCCCCCCCCATCGCACCCGTGGGGATGTGCGATGGAGCGAGCACCGAGAGCCGGGGGTGCTCTGTGGGGGGGTCGGGGGGTGCCCCCCGGTGCTGCCCGTGCCCTGACCCCCCCGTTGTCGTGTGTTTGCCGCAGCAGAGCTCGCGGAGGAGGGATCGCCCGGAGCTCCGGCGCCCCCCATCCCGTAAGTGGCCGCCTACCCCATAAATCACCCCCCGCCCCATAAATCGCCCCCCCGCCCCATAAATCGCCCCCCGCCCCATAGGTCACCCCCAGGCCCGGATTTGGGGGTGTTCAGCCGTGCAGTGAACGTGTCGGGGCTCAGCGTCCCAGGGGCTGCTCCCTGCACCCCCTCCCCAACGCTCTCGCTCCTCTTGGGGCTCCCCCAGCCCTGCCCCAAAGGTGGGGGGAGCTCCCACCCGTGTGTGCTTGTGCTTTGCTGCACACTCACAGCCCTGGGCGCGTTCACACCCGGCCTTGCACCCCTGGGTGTGCTTTTGCACGCCCGCCCTCGCCTGTGCACGCTCACAAGGCACAGCCCTGCACACGCTGTCACACACGCCTTCCGTGCTGCCACAGCCTCGCGCACCTGTGCGTGTTCTTGCACACCTGTGCACACTCTCACACGTGCCTTGCACACCTGTGCACACGCTCACGCACCTGTGCATGTTCTCGCACACCCATGCACACACACCTGTACATGTTCTTGCACACCCAGGCACGCACTCACGTGGCCTGCACACCTCTGCATGCTCTCACACACCTGTGCATGTTCTTGCACACCCATGCATGCTCTCACACGTGTCCTGCACACGTGTGCATGCTCTCACACACCTGTGCACGTTCTTGCACACCCATGCACACGCTCACACACCTGTACGTGTTCTTGCACGCCCAGGCAGGCTCTCACACATGCCCTGCACACCTCTGCATGCTCTCACACACCTGTGCATGTTCTTGCACACCCATGCACACGCTCACACACCTGTACATGTTCTTGCAGGCTCTCACACGTGCCCTGCACACCTCTGCATGCTCTCACACACCTGTGCATGCTCTTGCACACGTGCCCTGCGCACCTGTGCATGCTCTCCCATGGCGTGGCACACCCATACACACACACACACACACACACACTTGTGCACATTCTCGTACGTCTCTACACGCTCTTCCCCTCCCTTAACGCTCGCACAGCCTTGCACACCTGTGCATTTCTCACACCTGTGCCTTTCACCGCCCCCCCCCCCCCACCCCCCCCCGTGCGCATTTCACCCCGCTCTGCCCTCTGGCCCAGCCCCGCCGCTGTCACACCCTGCACGTCGCTCCCTCCTCGATTTCTCACACGTCCCTCATGCCCTTGCCCAGCCCTGAGCGCCCTTACACCCTCCACGCACCCTTGCACACTCACACCCACCCCCCCATCAGCATCCACCCCTCCCTGGGGGTCCCCTGTGTGTCCCCTGGGGCCGCTCCCTCCCCTCTCGCGGCTGACACCGCCATCCCGCAGGGTCCGGCCCGGGATGCTGCGCGCTGCTGAGCACTGAGGGGCACCATGGGGTGCGCGGCGTAGCCCCCCGCCGTGGCCCCCCCGCGCCGTGGCCCCCCCCCCGGCCGTGGCCACCCCGCCGTGGCCCCCGCGTGGCGCCGGAGCCCCCCCCCCGGTCGGTGCTGAGCGCTCCTTGATGGAATTGCGGTGAATGGAACAGAAGCCCAGCACCCTGGACCCGCTGTCGGAGCCAGAGGACACCCGGTGAGGCCCCCAGCGCAGCGCGGGGACACGCAGGGGACACGCGTGGCACTGCTTGGGGTGTCCCTGCGCCCTCTGTGTCCCAGCTCCGTGTGTGTCCCCAGGTGTCCCCATACTTGCTGCACCCCTGTGCCCACTGTGTCCCCTGTATTGTCGTGCCCGGTGTGTCCCCCTGCACGCTCATCTACGTCTCCGTGTGTCCCTGGGTGGCTGTGTATGCGTCCGTGCCCCGTGTGTCCCTCTGTCCTGGGTGTCCCTCGTGTCCCCACGCACGTTCCGTGGGTGTCCCCCCCGTACCCCACATGTCTCCAGCCGTCCCTCCCGTTCTGGGTAGCATCCCCACATGTCCTGGGCTGTCCCCCTGCACCCCACGTGTCACCAGGTGTCCCCATGCCCAGCGGTGTCCCCCCCCCACTCGTGCCTCTCCCCGCGGGAGCCCCCTCGTCCCCCCCCATCCCTCCCGGGGCTATTTCGGGCGGGGGGTGCCGGCCCGGGGTCACCTTGTGCGGAAGCCCCCCCTGAGGGGAGGGGTGGGGGGTGAGGGGTCCCTGTGTTGCCCCCCCCCGCCCCGCCCCCCCCCCGCAGGTGCCCCTCCCCCCCCCCGCGGGGCCGGGCGCGCGCGGACCCCCCGCCGCCCGCCATTGGCTGAGCCCCCGATGACGTCACTTCCCCGCTCAGCCAAAAGGACATTTTGTCTTTGACTGTGAATGAGCCCCTCCCCCCACCCGCCCCTCCCCCCCAGCCCTTCCCTCGCCCCTCCCCCACCCTTTCCCCTTCCCCTCCCCCACCCGCCACCCTTTCCCTTCCCCTCCTTTCCCCCCCCCCGAGGCGGTGCCGTGTCCCGGGGGGGTCCCCAGGGCCCTCTCCCACCCCCCCCCCCCCCAGCCGCACCCCACCCGTGACATCGCCGCGCTGGGACCCCCGGGCGGGGGCTGCCCCATTCCCAGCAGGGAAAGGGGTCCGAGGGGGGTTTTGGGGGGCTGCTGGAAGTTTGGGGGGGTGGGGGGGCCGCAGCGGGAATCCGTGAGCTCCGTCCCAGCCTGTCCCCCCCACCCCGCTCCCGCAGGTGGCTGGATGGGAAGCGCAAAAGAAAGAGCAGCCAATGTTTGGTGAAGAGCAGCATGTCAGGTACGGGGGGGCACACCCGCGGCTCCCGCTGAACCCCCCCGGGCACCCCATGAACCCCGCTGGGCACCCCCGGCTCACCCAGGCACCTCATGGGCCACCCTGGGCGCCCCGAATCCTTGCCAGGGTCCCCGTGTGTCACCTGGGTCCCCCAAAGTCTGTGCACACCCCTCGTCTCCTGTGGGCACCCCAAGATTCCTGTGTCTGCGCACCCCCAACGTCCCACGGACACCCCAGCTCTCAGCTGGGCTCCCAGGGCAGTTTGGGGTACCCTTGTGGGCACCCCAATGTCCCACGGACACCCCAGCTCTCAGCTGGGCTCCCAGGGCAGTTTGGGGTACCCTTGTGGGCACCCCAATGTCCCACGGACACCCCAGCTCTCAGCTGGGCTCCCCGGACTCCCACGGACACCCCGTGTCCCCTGTGGGCACCCCAGGAGCTCCCGTGTCGTTGCCGTGCTCGCAGGGACCCCCCGTGTGTCCCGGGCACCCCAAAGTCCGCCCCCCACATCCCTGCAGGATCCCCCCGCGGGTCGGGGCGGTGCTCCCGGGCCGGCAGCGCCCTGCGGTGGGCGATAAGGGGGGCCCCGCGGGCGCTGCCCCCCGCCCTGCCCCATTCCCCGGCGGGGAGCGGCCGGCGCCGGCGGGACCTGCCGGGGGAGGGCCGGGGGGACCCGGCCGTGCGGCTCCCGCCCATCCCCTGCAGCCGCCCCGCTCCCTGAGAGGGGGGGGAACACCCGGGGACCCCCACATCGAGCGCCACGGGGCTCCCCACGCCCGCGTTTGTGCGATGCCGGGTGGGTGCGCCCCCCGAATTGTGGGTGGCACCCAGGCGTCCAGCCCCCTCCCCGTCTCCCCCACCCCTCGGGGATTGTCCTGCACCCCCCAAAACAAAAGGGTGGGGTCCTGGGGACCACCCCGTGCGTCAGGGATGAACTGTGCCTCAGTTTCCCTGAGCAGTTGGTGGTGGGGAGGCTGGGGGGGGGCTCTAGTGCCCGGACAGCAGCGGGGACAGTGTGTCTTTGTGTGCCAGGGGGACAGGGACCCCCCCCGCTGCCGGGTAATGGGATAATGGGGGCTTTATTGGTGCGGGGGGCTCGGGCACCCCCCACACACCCCCAGCCTTAACCCTTCCCGTGCCGGGACAGGGCAGACAGCGCTGGGTGCAGACAGAGGGGAAACTGAGGCACAGAGGGGGGAGGATGTACTGGGCATCATCCCTGGCATGGGGGGTGATGCTGCATGTGCCAGGGGTCTCTGATTTGGGGTCTGCAGAGGGTCCCTGATTCAGGGTTTCTGGGGGTCCCTGATGTGGGGTCTGTGAGAGGGTCAGTGGTACCGGGTGCTCCAGGGGTCCCTGACTTGGGGTTTGTGGGGGTCTCTGATTTGGGGTCTGCAGAGGGTCCCTGATTCAGGGTTTCTGGGGGGTCCCTGATGTGGGGTCTGTGAGAGGGTCAGTGGTACAGGGTGCTCCAGGGGTCCCTGAATTGGGGTTTGTGGGGGTCTCTGATGTGGGGTCTGCAGAGGGTCCCTGATTCAGGGTTTCTGGGGGTCCCTGATGTGGGGTGTGCAGAGGGTCCCTGATTCAGGGTTCCTGGGGGGTCCCTGATGTGGGGTGTGCAGAGGGTCACTGGTACAGGTTGCTCCAGGGGTCCCTGACTTGGGGTTACCCTGTCATGGAGCACTCTGGGGGCCTCTGACTTGGGGGTTCCTGACATTGGAATTCTTTATGGGGTGTTCTGGGGTCTCTGTCATGGGAATCCCTATGATGGAGCACCCCAGGAGTCCCTGCTGTGGGGGAGCCCTGCCCCGGGGTGCCCTGGGGGTCCCTGACTCGGGGGTCCCCCCAGGGTACATCCCTAGTTACCTGGACAAAGATGAACAGTGCGTGGTGTGCGGGGACAAGGCCACCGGCTACCACTACCGCTGCATCACCTGCGAGGGCTGCAAGGTGAGCTGGGGCAGGGGGGCCTTGGGGGGCTCAGGGGGGGCTCAGCAGGGCTCACTGTGTCCCCCCCTTTCTCCCTCCCCAGGGATTTTTCCGTCGGACCATCCAGAAGAACTTGCACCCCACCTACTCCTGCAAGTACGATGGGTGCTGCGTCATCGACAAGATCACCCGCAACCAGTGCCAGCTGTGCCGCTTCAAGAAGTGCATCTCCGTGGGCATGGCCATGGACCGTGAGTTGGGGGGCACTGGGGGGCTCGGCTGCTGGGGCAGGTTGGGGTCCTGGCATTGTGGGGCACGTTGGGGTATCCAGATCAGCTGCAGGACCCCAGGGCAGGTTGGGGTCCCGACACTTTGGGGTACCCAGATCAGTTTTAGGACCCCAGGGCAGTTTGGGGTACCCAGATCAGCTGCAGGACCCTGGGGCAGGTTGAGGTCCTGGCACTTTGGGGTACCCAGATCAGCTGCAGGACCCCGGGGCAGTTTGGGGTCCCGACACTTTTGGGGTACCCAGATCAGTTTTAGGACCCCAGGGCAGTTTGGGGTACCCAGATCAGCTGCAGGACCCTGGGGCAGGTTGAGGTCCTGGCACTTTGGGGTACCCAGATCAGCTGCAGGACCCCAGGACAGGTTGGGGTCCTGACACTTTGGGGTACCCAGATCAGCTGCAGATGCAGCAGTGGGGTGGGATGTATGAATGGGGGGTCCAAGCTGATTGTGGGGGTCCCAGATGATAGTGGAGGACTTTAGGGAGGTGGGTTAGGGTCGTGGTGCTATGGGGTGAGTTGGGGTGCCTGGAGCAGCCACAGGAGGAGGCTGGGGGGTCACTGTGGGGTGGGGTCCTGGCATTGTGGGGCACATTGGGGTACCCAGATCAGCTGCAGGAGCAGGCTGGGATCTCAGTGCTGTGATACAGCAGAGCGGTGGGATGTATGAATGGGGGATCCCAGATGATAGTGGGGGGCTTTGGGGAGGTGAGTTGGGGTCGTGGTGCTATGGGGTGAGTTGGGATGCCTGGAGCAGCCACAGGAGGAGGCTGGGGGGTCACTGTGGGGTGCATGGGTGGGGTGCACAGGTGGGGGATCCCCGCTGATGCTGGGGGGTCACTGTGGGTGCAGCTGTGGGGTGCACGGATGGGGGATCCCCGCTGATGCTGGGGGGTCACTGTGGGGTGCATGGGTGGGGTGCACGGGTGGGGGATCCCCGCTGATGCTGGGGGGTCACTGTGGGTGCAGCTGTGGGGTGCACGGGTGGGGGATCCCCGCTGATGCTGGGGGGTCACTGTGGGTGCAGCTGTGGGGTGCACGGGTGGGGGATCCCCGCTGATGCCGGGGGTCCCGGCAGTGGTGCTGGATGACTCCAAGCGGGTAGCCAAGAGGAAGCTGATCGAGGAGAACCGGGAGCGGCGGCGGAAGGAGGAGATGATCAAATCCCTGCAGCACCGCCCCAACCCCAGCGCCGAGGAGTGGGAGCTGATCCACGTTGTGACAGAAGCCCACCGCAGCACCAATGCCCAGGGCAGCCACTGGAAGCAGAAGCGGAAATTCCTGGTGAGGGGATGCGGTGGAGGGGCTCTGTCACCACCCCGGCTGGCATCTGCTGGGCGCTCGGCACACACGTGGTGGCAGTGCCAGCGTTTGGGATGTCACCGTGTCCTTGGGCAGTCGAGGGGGGTTGGGACATTGCTCAGCGTCCTTGAGCTGGTCACCCCCAAAGGGTTCAGGGGTGAGCGGTGACCGAAGGGGACAGCTGTGCCCGCGGGTGGCCCTGCCGCTGGCCCTGTCACTGTCCCTGTCGTGCAGCTCCCTCTCCTGGCTGCTGCACCGGTCCTGCCACGGCTGTTCCCGGTGACATGGGGGCCCAGAGAGGGGGTAGGGTCACATCACAGCCCCCCGGGGGTCCCAGGGAGGGGGAACAGGGTCACACTGCACCCCCAACACCGCTGCCCACCACGGGGGTCCCAGAGGGGGGACACGGTCACGCTGCACCCCATATGCCACTGTCCACTGTGGGGGTCATGGAGGGGAAAGAGCCACTCTGCACCCCGTGACACCACTGTGGGGGCCACAGGTTGGTCACACCATGGTCACACCACACTCCCAGTGCCACCATGGGTGTCCCAGCGGGTGACATAGTCACACTGCATGCCCAAACTCAATATCCACCATGGGGGACACAGGCACACCACTGCCCCCCAATGCCACCAATGCTGTGGGGTCCCAGGGGTGACACGGTCACACCACACCCCCCAATGCCACCAGTGCTGTGGGGTCCCAGGGGTGACACGGTCACACCACACCCCCCAATGCCCCCAGTGCTGTGGGGTCCCAGGGGTGACACGGTCACACCACACCCCCCAATGCCCCCAGTGCTGTGGGGTCCCAGGGGTGACACGGTCACACCACACTCCCCAATGCCACCACGGTGATCCCAGGGGACACACGGTGACGTGCCACCCCCCAACACCACCGTGTCCCCCACAGCCTGAGGACATCGGCCAGTCCCCTATGGCCTCCATGCCTGATGGGGACAAAGTCGACCTGGAGGCGTTCAGCGAGTTTACAAAAATCATCACCCCGGCCATCACCCGCGTGGTCGACTTTGCCAAAAAACTGCCCATGTTTTCAGAGGTAACGCGGCCTGGGGACTTGGGGAGGTGTGGGGTGCTCAGCCCAGTGTCTAAATCGCACCAAACCCCCCCCAAAACTGCCCCCAGCTGCCTTGTGAGGACCAGATCATCCTGCTGAAGGGGTGCTGCATGGAGATCATGTCGCTGCGGGCGGCCGTGCGCTACGACCCCGAGAGCGAGACGCTGACGCTGAGCGGGGAGATGGCGGTGAAACGGGAGCAGCTCAAGAACGGCGGCCTCGGCGTCGTCTCCGATGCCATCTTCGACCTGGGCAAGTCCCTCTCTGCCTTCAACCTGGATGACACCGAGGTGGCCCTGCTCCAGGCTGTGCTGCTCATGTCCTCAGGTAATGGGGTGATGGACACGCCGGTGCCCAGGGAGCCGAGTTGTTGGGTGGGCACCCCAATGCTCAGAGTTCTCGCTGTCCTGGGGAGGGCTTGGGTGGGCACCCTGATGCCAGAGATCCCCTGCAGCTTTGGGGAGAATTGGGTGGGCTCCCTCATGCTCAGAGGGTGTCCATGGGGATTTTTGTGCTGGCACACAACCCTCAGCATTTGGAGGTGCATTAGGTGGGCACCCCCATGCCCAGAGGCATCCATGGGGATTGTTGTGCTGGCACCCCCTTGCCCACAACCCTCAGCATTTGGAGGTGCATTAGGCGGCACCCCAATGCCCAGAGGGTGTCCATGGGGATTTTTGTGCTGGCACCCCCTTGCCCACAACCCCCAGCATTTGGAGGTGCATTGGGTGGGCACCCCAATGCCCAGAGGGTGTCCATGGGGATTTTTGTGTTGGCACCTCTTTGCCCACAACCCCCAGCATTTAGAGGTGCATTGGGTGGGCACCCCAGTGCCCGAAGTCCTCACTGTCCTGGGGGTGTGTTGGATGGGCACCCTGATGCCAGAGCCCCCAGCATTTGGGGGTGCATTGGGTGGGCACCCCAATGCCCAGAGTCCTCACTATCCTGGGGGGGTGTTGGATGGGCACCCCGATACCAGAGCCCCCCAACACTTTTGGGGCGCATTGGGTGGAAATCATGCCCCTCTGGACTTTGGGTGGATTTGGGGTGGGCAGTCCCAATTCCCAGAGCTTCAGGCAGCTGTGCCAGGCTGGGAGGGGCCCCAGGAGCACGAGGTGGGCACAGGCTGAGCCTCTTGGTCCCCAGGGGACCCCTGCCAGGCTGATGTGGGTCTGTAGGGTGGGCACCCCAACAAGCCAGGGGGTGTTTGGGACACTCAGCCCCGTGGGAGGGAGAATCCCTGCAGTGCTGGACTGGGAGTGGGATTCCTCCATGGGCAGAGAATGCCAGGACAGCAGGGAGAGATTTAAACCGAAAAGGGGAGATTTTGGTGGGGTATTGGGAAAAAATTCCTCTCTGTGAAGGTGGTGAGGACCTGGCAAGGGGAAGTGTCAGGGGTGGAAAGTGGACAGTGGAAGGTGTTCTTGCCATGGCAGAGGTGGGACTGGATGAACTTTTAACATCCCCACCCAAACCACGGTGCGATTCCACCACCCCCTGACGATTCCCTGGTTCCCTGCAGACCGGACGGGGCTGATCTGCGTGGAGAAGATCGAGAAGTGCCAGGAGACCTATCTGCTGGCCTTTGAGCACTACATCAACTACCGCAAACACAACATTCCCCACTTCTGGCCCAAGCTGCTGATGAAGGTGACGGATCTGCGGATGATCGGCGCCTGCCACGCCAGCCGCTTCCTGCACATGAAGGTGGAGTGTCCCACCGAGCTCTTCCCCCCCCTCTTCCTCGAGGTCTTCGAGGACCAGGAGGTGTAGGGACGACACCCCCCCCGCCCTGTGCCCCCCCAACCCCGCTCTGGCCTCCCCCCCCCCCCCAAAATCTCGTCCCCCTGTAAGGACAAGGGGATGCTGTGCCCAGGGTGGGGGTCCTGCTGTGCCCCCCAACAGCCACCCCCCACCCCCCCCCCACCCCGCCCCCAGGACTTGACGAATTTTGTTTGTTTGCACAGGGAAGGGCCCCGACGGTCGAGCGTTCCCTTTATTGTCCTTCTCTTCGTAGGTTATTATTTTTTAAGCATTTATTTCCCTCCCTGAGAGGCTAAAATATTAAACTAACTGCACTTTGGAAGGAGGAGGAGGAGGAGGAGGAGGAGGAAGAGCAGGGAGGAGAGGAGGGGGCTCTGGGCTGCACAGGGAGAGGCTGCCCCGGCTGGGGGGCCGTGGCCATATGCACTTTTGGCCGGGCAGCAATTTGGGGGGCTGGGGTGGGGGCCAGGACCCTCCCCCATAGCAGGGCAGGGGCTGGGACCCCCATCCCCCATAGTGGGGTGAGGGCCAGGACCCCCCCCCACAGCAGGGTTGGGGGCACAGGGGGGGCACAGCAGTGGCGAGGGGGACCCCAGCCCATCGGGGTGCAAGGCTGGTGGACCCCCCCCACCCCCAGTCCACTGGGTCTGCCCCGGCTGGGGTGACCCCCCCTGTGTCCCCCCCCCCCCCATTATCCCCAAATTTGGGGCCAGAATTGGGGTTTTGGGGGTTCTCTTTGTCTTTTTTTTGGGCTGAGAGGAGACGATTTTTGTGCCAAGCGCCGCGGATGGTGGGCGCTGCAGGACACTGGGGGGGGGGGGAGGCCACTCCCCCCCCCCTCCAAACCCCCCCCCAATTTTCCGTTGTCCTTTTTTTTTTTTGTTGTTGTTTTTCCCCCTTGTCCTCATGGGTTCTGTCGTGTCCGTCAGGAGTTGCAAAGGCCCCGGAGGCGCCGGCTGGGGGGGCTTTGGGTGCCCCCCCCACTGCACTACTGCCCCGGCCCCCCCGGCAGCAGCACTTTGGGGGGGCTGCACCCCCCAACTGCCCCCCCAGTGCTCCGGGGGGGGCCGGGCTGAGGCGGGGGCCGGCAGGGGGAATCCCACAGGGGGGGCTTGAGGGTTGGGAGGGGGGGGCACAGCTGCGAGGGGGCACCCGGGAATGGTTTTATCACCTTTTTAAAACGCCCCCCCCCCCCCAAAAAAAAAAAAAAATTTAGGTTTGTGAATTTTTTCTTACCTCAGGCGGAGGCCGAGGGGGGGTGCGGGCCGGGGGGGGGCCGGCAAGGCAGGCCGGGCCCACCTAAGCTAATATATATATATATATATATATAAATATATATAAAATATATAATTTTTGTAATTAAAAAAAAAATCTTTTTACGGGTCGTTTAAAAGCAGAAAATCCCAACACCAGACACGTCCCCCCCCCCCCCCCATAGGCACAGGGGGCCGGGCTGGGCTCCCCCCACACCCCAGACTCCCCCTCAGCCATGGGGGTGGTGTTGGGGGGCCCTGCCAGACCCCTTGCAGCCGGCTTGGGGGGCACAGCGGGGCTGTGGCACCCTGGGGTGCCCCGGGTGAGGGGGCGCCCGCCCCCAGCCCCAAATACCAGCGCCGGATTGGACCTTGGTGCAAAATGTCTTAAACCCCCACCCAGGGGCCTGGCTCGGGGGGTCCCCGCTTTGGGGGTCCCCGCTTTGGGGGTCCCGGCAGCACCGGCTGCGGGCGGTGCAATAGGAGCTGAACACTAACGCCCGCACTGCGGGTGGGGGGGCACAGGTTCGGGGGTTCGCCCCCCACCCCTGGCAGCACCGGGCCCACCTCGTGCCTTCGGGCCACGGGCAGGGCCGCGGCACCCGGGCGATGCCCCCCGCGCCCGGCGCTGGCCGTGACGGTGCCGTGCCAGTGCCATGTTGCTGCCACGGCCACGCGTGACGGTGCCGTGCCAGCGCCGTGGCCGGGCCGTGCCGGTGCCAGTGCCAGTGCGAGGTGCGTTGGCGCAACGCCGGTGCCACGGCCACGCGTGTCGCGCCATGTCAGTGCCATGGCATCTCCTGTTGGTGCAATGAGGGCGCGGTGCCGGTGCTGTGGCCGTGCCGGTGCCGGTACCGTGGCCGTTTCGGTGCCGGTACCGTGCCCGTGCCATGCTGGTACCGTGGCCGTGCCGGTACCGTGGCTGTGCCATGCCGGTGCTGTGGCCGTTCCGGTGCCCGTGCTGTGCCGGTGCTGTGGCCGTTCCGGTGCCCGTGCTGTGCCCGTGTCGTGCCGGTGCCGTGGCCGTTCCCGTGCCGTTCCATGTCGTTGCGGCGCCGCGTCCCCGCGCGTCCCCGCGCGTCCCCGCGCACACTCCGCGCGACACCGCGCGCTCCCGTCGCGACACGGGACGTGTCTTAATCAGCCCCCGTGACCCCCCCCCGCCCACGAGCGGCCACACGGGGCCCTGGGGCAGCTTGTCCCGGGCTGGGGAGGGGGGCTCAGCCCGGTCCCCCCCCACCCGCTGCCCACCCGCACGCCCCCCACCACCCTGTACACCCCCCCCACCCACCCCGGGCCGTCCCCGCGTCTCCGTCTCGCGTCGCCATCGCACGTCCAGCATCCAGCGTTCGGTCCCGGGGGGCCACAGCGGTGCCCCCCACCCCCTGCGCCACCTCCCCCGGGCCACCCCGCGTCCCCCCGGTCCCCGCGCCCCCCCTGTCGTCCCCCGTCCCCCCCCCCAAGCACATACCTCATGGCTCCAGAGCTGCCCCTGCCCCGTGGGCGTCGAGCCCGGCCAGCAGCTGGCCCAGCACAGCCCCGGCACGGCCCGGCTCGGCTCGGCGCGCCCCACGCGGGGTCCCCCACTATGCAGGGTGCTGGGGGGGAGGGGGGTGGGCGGGGGGGGGTGGGGGGGTCGCGGCCGGCGTCGCTGAATGTAGGGGCGCGGGCCGGGGGGGCCGTGGAGCCCCCGTGACAATCACAGTCTGTGACGTGCGATTTTAAACCCTTTTGTGTTTTGGTCAGGATTTTAAAGAAAGATATTTTTATGGTAATTGTTGCTGGTCTATTTTACTATATATTTATGTAATAAATATATGATGAAAAAAAAAACCAAACAACCAAACCCCCCCCCCCACCCCTCCCCGACCACCCCCTCCCCTCCTTTCTAGACACCCCCCCCCCCCCCAAGCTCTGCGTCCCCCCCCCCGGCCGCCAGAACGGGGGTGTCGGGGCGAGGGGACCCCCCGGCGCTGCCAGCGGTGCCGTGGGGGTGGTGCCCGATTTGGGGTGGGGATGGGGGGGGGGGGTCCCAGCATCCTGGCGCCCACCTCGGGGTGAATCCCTGCGAGTCCGACGGGCGCCACGGGGTCGGTGCTGCCCCGGGGGAGGGCGGGGGGAAGTCTGTGTGTCCGTCCCCCCGCTGCGGTGTATGTATGTACAGGGGGTGCGCGGGAGGGGGGTCCGGGGGGGCACTACTGGGCGTCGATGCGGAAGGAGAGCAGCTTCTCGGAGTGGAGGTTGTTGAGGGTGCGCAGGTCCGGCAGCTTGAGCAGCAGTTTGGTGAA
The DNA here is from genome assembly GCA_039654755.1 of Calcarius lapponicus. Taxonomy (NCBI): domain Eukaryota; kingdom Metazoa; phylum Chordata; class Aves; order Passeriformes; family Fringillidae; genus Calcarius; species Calcarius lapponicus. The sequence continues at coordinate 4,475,648 of JBBFKN010000011.1, read as the reverse complement.
ACGCGAGGTCTCGGCCGGGCGCGTCTTCAGCACGAGGGCGCGCAGGGCCCGCAGCAGCGTCTCCTGCAGCTGCTCCACCGACGCCGTGTCCTCCATGCCCGAGCGGTCTGACGAGGCAGGGGAGGGGACTCCTCAGTTCCACCCCCAAAACGTCCTGATCGCAGCCCGGCACCACCCCCGTGCCAGCAATGAACCCCCTGATGTTCCCCCAGCATCACCTCAATGCTGCCCAAATCCCATCCCTGAATGCCCCGAACACCCCACTAACCCTCTGATCCCAGCCCCAAACCCCTCGATTCTTTTCCAAACTCCTCTGCTCCCAGCCCCAAACCCCTCGATTCTTTTTCAAACCCCTCGATTCTTTTCCAAACTCCTCTGATCCCAGCCCCAAACCCCTCAATTCTTTTTCAAACCCCTCAATTCTTTTCCAATATCCTCTGCTCCCAGCCCCAAACCCCTCGATTCTTCTCCAAACTCCTCTGATCCCAGCCCCAAACCCCTCAATTCTTTTTCAAACCCCTCGATTCTTTTCCAAACTCCTCTGATCCCAGCCCCAAACCCCTCGATTCTTTTTCAAACCCCTCGATTCTTTTCCCAAACTCCTCTGCTCCCAGCCCCAACCTCCTCAATGTCCCCAAATCCTCCCGTGCCCACCTGCTGAGACCAGGACAACGGCAGTGAAGAGCCCCAGCTCCTCGTCACTGAGCTCGAGGGCGCTGAGCTTCTCGCTGAAGTCGAACATGGCCCCCAGCAGGTCTCCCATGCCCATGGCCCACAGCTCCTCCAGCCCGTACCGCGTGCGGCTCATGAACGTCACCGTCTGCTCCTTCACGTCGAAGAGCGACGCAAAACGAACCATCAGCACCTGTGGGCAGGGGGCAGGGTGTGGGACAGGGCGCCAGGCAGAGCCACGGGCACTGTGCTTCATGCCAGGGACATCAGGCTCCATGTTACAGCTCCCAAATGTGGGGCACAGCCGTGCCATGGGGCACCAGGCACTGCCAGGGGCACTGTGCCATGCCATGGGCTCTGTGATCCATATTGTGATCACAAATGTGGGGTACCATGCCATGGGCACTGTGTTTCATGCCATGACTCCCAAATGTGGGGCACTGCCGTGCCATGGGGCACCAGGCGCTGCCAGGGGCATTGTGCCATGCCATGGGCTCTCTGATCCATATTGTGACCACTAAATGTGGGGGTACCATGCCATGGGCACTGTGTGATGCCAGGGGCACTGTGTTTCATGCCACAGCTTCCAAATGTGGGGCATTGCCGTGCCACGGGGCACCAGACAATGCCAGTGGAACTGTGCCATGCCATGGGCTCTCTGATCCATATTGTGAGCACCAAATGTGGGGTACCATGCCATGGGCACTGTTTCATGCCAGGGCTCCCAAATGTGGGGCACCATGCCATGGGCACTGTTTCATGCCAGGGCTCCCAAATGTGGGGCATTACAATGGGGCATGGGACTTCGTGTTAGCCTGTGGTCCCCAGTTGTGGGGTACCATGCCATGCCTGGGGCATCGTGCTCCATGCCACAGCTCCCAAAAGAGTGGCACTGCAGTGCCATGGGGCACTGTGTAATGCCAGGAGCACTGTGCTGCATGCCACAGCTCCTGATTGTGAAGCACTGCAGTGCTGTAGGGCTCCATGCCAGTCCTCAGGGCACTGTGCCATGACAGGGACACCGTGCTCTGTGCCACAGATCCCAAATGTGGGGCACTGCAGTGCTGTGAGGCACCAGGCAATGCCACGGGCGCCGTGCCTCTCAAATGTGGGGCACTGCAATGCCACGGGGCTCCTGCTGTGCTCTGCTCCACTGTCCCCATGCTCTGGGGCTCTGTGCCAGTCCACGGGGTGCCCTGTCAGTCTATGGGGCACCATCGAGCCCTCCCCATTCCAGGACGTACCTCAAAGGTGCCAGCCTTGAGCAGGGTGACCTGATCGTGCTGGGAGAGCGCCTGGAAGCCGGGAATGTGCTTGGCGAACTCCACGACCTCGCGGACGGCGGGGGTGAAGCTGAGGGAGAAATCCTCCCAGATCTCCTGCACGGAGCGCCCGCTGCGCCCGGGCACGTGGCTGTTCATGGGGCACGCCTGCGGGGGAGCGGTGGTCAGCGGGCACCGGGGGCTCCCCCGGGCTCTCCCCGCCGAGGGGAGGGGGGCACGGACGAGGGGATTCGTGTGATTATCAACAGCCTGGGGGGGCAGCGGGAGCGCTCACCGGCAGCACGTCCTTGGGGCCGCGGGGCCAGGGGCACCCCCGCGGGGCCGGGGGCTCGGGGTAGGCGGCGGGGCACAGCCGGGGCTCGGGGGGGGCGGGAGCCCAGGCGGGGGGCGCGTCCCAGCGCAGGAGGCCGCTGTCGCAGGCGGGAGGGGGTCCCAGCTTGTCGTGCGCGTAGATGAAGATCTCCTTGTGCGCCTTGGCCACCTGCGCGATGACATCCTCGGTGGCCCCGCCGGGGCTGGGCGAGCGGGGCGGCGTCAGCTGCTGCGGGAACTGCGAGAAGCAGGCGGGGGGGGCGAGCGGCGGGGGGCCGGGGGGCGCTGCGTGCCCCCCGCCCGCGGCGGGGACCCTCGCCGGGCGCCGGCATCGGCGGTGGGGCGCTGGCCATGCCGCCCATGGCGCTCTGCATCTCCGCCAGCATCCGCTGCTTCTCCCGCTTGGGGATGCGCCCGAAGCGCACGGCTGAGGGGGGGACACCGGGGTTAGGGGGGCATCAGCGGCTGGCGGGGACACCCCCATGCCCCCCCAGACCTGAACCACGAGGGGGTGATGGGAGCAGGGCTGCATCTCTGCCCCAGGCTTGGAGGGGACACGCAGCCCATCCCGGGAGGGGACACGGAGCTTTTAAAATTTGAATACTCGGTCCTGGAGGGGACACAGAGGCCTGAATAAAGGGGGGACCCATCCCGGGAGGGGATGTAGAGATCTGAGCATGGAGGGGGCACGCATCCAAGGGAGGGAATAGAGCCTCGATGTTGGGGGACCCGCTGTGGGAGGGGACACGCAGCCCTGGCCATGGCGGGGACACGCAGCTCTGGGCACGGGGCGCCCAGTCTGGGACGGGACACGCAGCCCCACATATGGAGGGGGTCCCAGGAAAGGGGGACACATCCCGTGGGACAGGTACAGCGCCCAGCACAGGCGGGGGGGCGGCTCCAGAGGGGAGGTACAGCCCTGGAGACATCCCGGGAAGGGACCAGCCCGCTGGGCACGGGGGAAATCCCATCCCCGGAGGGAATCCCCGGCTCGGGACGTCACGAGGGTCCCTCCGAGCTCACCATCACGGGACATGCCGACCAGCAGGCACTTCTTGAAGCGGCATTGCTGGCAGCGGTTGCGGTTGATGCGGACGATCGAGCAATTCTCGTTCTTGAGGCACTTCTTGTACTGGATGTTCTGCTGGATGCTGCGGCGGAAAAAGCCCTGCGGGGCGAGCGGGGGGGGAATCACTGGGGGTCCCCGCAGTGTGCCAGGGGCTCCGTGCCCCATCCCCGGCCCCATCCCGGTACCTTGCAGCCCTCGCAGGCGTGGACGCCGTAGTGGAAGCCGGAGGCGACGTCCCCGCAGACTTTGCAGAGCAGCACCATCCCGTTGAGCTCTGCGGGGGGACGGGGGGGTCAGCGGGGTCCAGGGGTGGGGAGACCCCCCCCGCCACCCCCCCTCCGGGAGCCCCACTCACTGGTGACGGTGCTGCCGGCTTTGCTCGGCGAGCTGCGGCGCCGCTCGTCCGCGGGGACCGGCTGCACCCCCGGGAAATTCACCGAGGAGCTGTACGAGGAAGAGGAGGTGGAGGAGGAGGAAGAGGATGACGAGGAGGAGGAGGAAGGGGAGCCGTCTTCATGGGGGGCCAGCGTGGCTCCGCCATACGCGCGGGAATCCTGGAGGGAGCCGGTGGGCGACGGTGGGAAATAGGTGGGGAAGGGCTGCGAGCCCGACTGGGAGCTCCCGTTGGAGCTGTCGCTGCACAGGGACACGGGGCTGGTGCGGGTGGGAGAGGCGCCACTGGAGCCCACGTAGCTGATCACCCCACCTGCAGAGAGAAGGAGCCGCTCATGCACCGAGCTGTGCCGGGCTCAGCCTCCCCCGACTCGTGGAGGTGGGTGGGATGCCCAGGGAAGCACCCCCGAATCCATCGGCAATCGGGATCCGTGGGCATCCCGCGCAGCCACACGTGCACCGAGCTGTGCCAGCTGAGGAGGGGGGAAACCCCTCGCAGGGCGATTGCAGCCCCAGGTGGGGTGGGATCCATGGGGAAGCATCCCAGATCCGCGGGCACCCCGGTGGGCCGCTTCTGCACTGAGCTACACCAGGCTCAGCCTCCCCCATCCGCGGGGCTGGGGAAGCCCCCCCAGAGGGGAATCGCAGCCCCACGCGGGGTGGGGTCTCCAGGGGAGCGCCCCGGATGCATCCCGGATCCGTGGATGCCCCGCTGCGCCGCACGTGTGCCGCCCACCCTGAGTCAGGCACCGCACCCAGCGGCAGCCACGGGCCGCGGCCCCACGTGGGACGGGGACAGCCGGGTTTATCCGGGTACGTGCCGGCTGGGGACACGGGCAGGGCACCCCGGAATTGCCTGCAGGAGGAATGTGGGCTGGGAACCCTCTGCAGAGGTGAAATCAGGAGGTCACAGAGTTACTGCTGCCGTTGCTGGCTCTGTGCCTGCAGCTCCCGCCCCGCAGCGCCCGGGACGGTCCCACGGCTCAGCCCCCCCCGGGATGGAGCCCCTCACGACTCTGGGGTGCCCCCAGCGCAGCCCCCCCATGGCACCGGGATGCTCCCAGCGCAGCCCCCCCAAACTGGGGCGGGGGTGAGTCCCCACTGCAGAACTGAGGAGCTGTGTGAAGACCCCCGAAAATGGGGAGCAGGATGGAGGGGGACACACGCGTGGCCCCTGGCTGAAGGCACAATCGTTGTCACCCCACTCACGGGGCAGGGACAGCAGCGCTGGGACACGACTCCGGGCTGGGACACGTGGATGGTGATGTCGGGGACACACGGGATCACCAGGGCCATGTGTCTCCCGCCGCACACGGTGCCGCTGGCACAGATGCCACGCGCCAGAGCCAGCTTGTCACCACCCCCCCCCCCCCTACACTGAGCCACCTCCAAAGGGGGTCACCGAATCGGGGACAGTGGGTCCCACCTCCAGGGCAGCTGATCCTGGGGACCCCCCCCCCGCTGCTAAGGCGCCAAAATAATTGGGGGTTCCCCGCACCCCAAAGCCTCGGGACACCCATTTTAGGATTTGGGGGTGCGGGGAATCCCCAGAAAAGGCTTGCCCCGGAGGGAGAGGGAAACTCTGTTGACCCCAAAACAGAGGGAACCCCCCCCAAACAGCCCCCCCAAACAGCCTCCCCGCAGCCCCCCCCAAGCTCAGGCGGCCTCACGCCGCCGCCCCACGTGCTCCAGCCGCACGTGGCCCCCCTAAACCCCGCCCCTTCACGCTTTACCACGCCCACCTGCCTCTCATTGGCCAAACTCCGCCCCGCCCCTTCTCGTTGCCCCGGAGACAGGGCCGCCCCCCCAATGAACGGCGGCGTCCCCAGTTCCGCGCGTGACGTCATCGCTGATGTCATGTGCCGACCAATGGGAGGGGGGCGGGCGGGGCTGAGGGGAAAAACAAACTCCGCACGTGGCAGCGGCGGGGAGGGGGACACGTGCGGGGGGGGGACACGGGGGAGGGGGGGGGCACCGCCTCCGGTCCCCCCCTCGTCCCTCCCGGTGCGCCCGACACGCGCGGCACCGCCTCGGCCGTCCACGGGCTGCCCGGTCCCGTGGCGCCGGTGCCGCTGATAGGGACACCCCGCTCCCGCCGCCGTCCCCTCCGGTCACCCTGATCGGTCCCGCCGCCCGGTACACACCGATCCCTGCGCGCTGCCCTGCGGTGCCGGTTCCTGGGACACGCACGGTGCCGCTGCCCCAGGAGACAACACCCGGACCCACTTCACTCCCCCTTCGGTTCCGCTGCCCCGGAGACAACGATCCGGCTCTCACCCTTCCTACCCCCGCGTCCAGCACTCTCCGGCGTTCGGGAATCCTCGGTCCCGGTCTCCGGGACAGCCGGGTCCCGCCGCGCTCCCCTCCGATCCCGCTGTACGGGACCTCCCGGAGCACAGATCCCCGTTCTCACCCTTCCTATCCCCGCGTCCCGCACGCTCCGGCGTTCGGGACACCCCAGTCCGGTCTCCATCCCTCCTGCCCCGATCACCGGAGCACCCCGGTGCCGGTGTTCACGTCGCCCCGGTGTGCAAGACGCCCGGTACCGGCGCGCAGGCCCTCCCTACCCTCCTCCCGGGGACACCCCGGCCCCGCTGTCCGAGCCTTACCCCGCTCTGCAGGACCCCCCGGTCCCGGTAGGACGGAGCCCCGTTCCGGGACGCGGTCCCAGTGCGCATCCTGCCCGGTCGGGCGTGCGGGACCCCTCGGTCCCGGTGTCCGGACCCCTCCCAACTCGCGTCTCAAGCGCCGCAGCCCCTCCTCCGCGATCCCGGGGCGCTGCCCCCCGATCCGCTCCGGTGCTCGGGGACCGCTGCCGGTGCCGGTGCCCGCACGGTGGTCCCGGGGGTGGGGGGCTCCGGCGGGGCACTGACCTGTGCTGCCGGCCTCGGGGGCCGCCATCCTGTCCCGGCCCCCGTGAGCCTCCCGGAGCGGAGCCGCGCCGAGCCGTGCCGCGCCGCCAGCCCGGTGCGGGCTGTTGTGCGCCCGCCGCCCGCCCCGCCGCCCCCCGCACCGGCCGCGGCTGCGCACTGGGCCGCACGCGGCGCCGCCGCCTCCCCATGTGATTCCCGGGGACAGCCTCGTGCCCCAGTGACACACTTTCCGCCGGCGGCCCCGGCCCCGCGCCGCCGCTGGGGAGCCCGGGCTCGGCGGGGACCCCCGCACCGGGGCCGCCTGAGGGACCGCGGGCAGCGGGAC
>JBBFKN010000011.1:4429898-4468621 GCA_039654755.1 Calcarius lapponicus | reverse complement strand
GGTGCCACAGGGGCTTTCCAGGCTGTCCCCCAGTCCCAGAGCTGATGGCATCTCATCCCCTCATCCAGCACAAACCCCATCTGTGGCTGGGAGGCTGAGATGGGGGATCTGGCCCTGGGATGGTGCACTGAGCCCTGTCTGGTGTCGTTGCAGAACCTGGACGACAGCGTCTTCTCCAAACGGCACGCAAAGCTGGAGCTGGATGAGAAACGAAGGAAAAGGTTGGAGAAAAGGGGGTCTGGAGTGGCAGTCTTACAGGGGAGGGTCCTGGGGTGTCACCCAGGGCAGGGTGCAGCTGGGGTGGACACCAGGAATGCTGCAGGAGGAGGGATGCTCTCACATCACTGGCAGCCAGTGCAGCCCCGTGATCAGCAGAGAGAGGGGTTCTGGTCTCTGGGGGAGTTCTGGGGGAGTCTGGCACTGCCCCGTGGCTCCTCACTTTCCCAGCCATCCTGTTTTCCAGGTGGGACATCCAGCGGATCAGGGAACAGAGAATCCTACAGCGGCTGCAGCTCCGAATGTACAAAAGGAAAGGGATTCAGGAGTCGGAACCTGAAGTTACCTCATTTTTCCCTGAGCCAGATGATGGTGAGGCTTGGGAAAGGAGGTGTCAGGGGTTAGGGGTGCAGATGTGGGGGGTGTCTCACACACTCTGGTGTCTCTCCACAGTGGAAAGTTTGCTCATCACCCCTTACCTGCCCGTCGTCGCCTTTGGCCGGCCCTTGCCCAAACTGACCCCACAGTGAGTACTGGGGACAGGAGGGGATGGGGTTGGTGAGTGCTGGTGTCACTCCTGGCAAGGCACCCTGCCCATTTAGGGTGGGGATGGTGCCGAGGTGACACCAGCTGTGCCCACAGGAACTTCGAGCTGCCCTGGCTGGACGAACGCAGCCGCTGCCGGCTGGAGGTGCAGAAGAAGCAGACACCACACCGGACCTGTCGGAAATAAGGGAGCTCCAAACACCTCCAGGAGCTCCAACCACCTCCAGGAGCTCCGTCCTCAGGAGCTCTGAACACCTCTAAGGCATCAGAAGCTCTGCCATCAGCGGGTCACCGCCAGCTGCTGCCTGCTCCGTGCTGACGGATGGTTTCGTTCTTCTGCGATCCCAAGTTTTGTTCGTTTGGGTTTTGGAACGTTTCCCGGACTCATCCCCCGCACTGGCACCGCCTTCCCAGTGCCACCAGCCTGCAGCTCCTCTCCTGGGGGATCCCAGCCCCGTCCTTGAGTCCCCTGTGTGCCACCCCTGCACTCCACAGCCCGTGGCCTTGGGATCTGCGGCTCTCCCGTGTCCGGTGGGAGCACGGGGATGACCAGCACCAGATCCCGTGTCTGGGGGTGCCACATCCCCCGGGACTCACCCGCTGCTGCCTTCATGTTGTGTTTAGTTAGAGAGCAGGATAAACAGCGGATTGTGCTGGAGCCAGCTGGGAACTGGGAAGCGCCTGGGATTCTCTTTTGGGGAGGTTTTCCCCCCCCCCTTTGGTGGTTTTCCTCTCTGGAGTGGGGTTGGCGGGGGCAGAAGGGAGAGTTAAAAAGCAAAAAAAAAATTTTTTTTTTTTTTTTGTGAAATAGAAACCCTGTGCGCACAATTTGGGGGGTTTTAATGTTTTTGATTTTTTTTTTTATGTAATTTAAATGTTTTGAGGCGGGTGAGGGGTTTGCTGTGAGGGGGGGGCGTTTATTGCCTGTCCGAGCCCCTGGGTGCTGCTGGACCCTCTTGGTGCTGGATGGGTGGGGAGGGGGCTCCATGGGTGGGGGCTCCATGTGTCCCTTTTCCTCTTTTTTTCTCCCTATCTCTCTTTTTCCTCCTATCTCCCTCTTTTTCCTCACTTTCCCCCCTTTTTCCACATTTCTTCCCCATTTTTTTGCCTCTCTACACTGAGCCTGTGCCCCCCCCCCAGTCTTCTTAGTCTTCTTCCCCACTGCCCCCCCCCTCTATAATTAACCCCAAGCTTATTGAACGCCGGAAAACTCGTTTACAAAAAAAAAAAATTAGTAAAAAAAAACTTTAAGAAAAACAAACTTAAAACAACTTAAAAAGACCCGGAAATTGTTAAAAAAAAAAAAAATCGATAAAGTTCTAAAACCGCCGAGTTCTAAACAGACGTTACGGGGAGGGGGTGCGGTCACTCGCGGACACGCCCGCTCGCTGTGTTTTATTTTATTATTTTTTATTGCTTTTCGTTGTTGGTTATATATTTTTTTGTTGTTGTTTTTTTTTTTTTTTTTTTACAATAAACAAGGAAAAGGCCGCTGCGTGCTGATGATTTACCCGCCCTCGGGTATGACGTCATTTCCGCGGGGCCGCTGACGTCACCGGCGCGCGCGGCGCGCGCCCCCTGGCGGGCGCGGTACCGGAGGGGAAGGGGGGGGGGGGAGGGTCGGCGGAGGCCGCGCGCGCGCCGTTCCCGTGGTGCCCCGCGGCCAAGATGGCGGACCGGCGGCGGCAGCGCGCCTCGCAGGACAGCGAGGACAGCGAGGGCTCGGCGGCCTCCGACAGCGCCGGGTCCGCCCCCGGTTCCCCCCGCTCCGCCCGCTCCCGCTCGGCATCCGGATCTCGCTCCCGTTCCCGGTCCGGCTCGCCCCGGCTGTCGCACCGCCCGCCGCGCGGCGCCGCGGGGGCCCTCGGTGCTGGGCCGCGGGGCCGCGGGGCTGAGAGCGCCGGTGGGCCGGGGGGAAGAGCGCGGCCGAGTCTGGAGTGTGTGAGTGAGGGGCTGGGGGGGCTCGGGGACGGGGGGCTCGGGGGTCGGAGTGTGACCGGGGGATGGCGGGGGGCTTGGGGACACTGAGCACCCTGGGGATGGCGGGGGGCTTGGGGACACTGAGCACCCTGGGGATGGCGGGGGGTTTGGGACACTGAGCACCTGGGGATGGCGGGGGGTTTGGGACACTGAGCACCCTGGGGATGGCGGGGGGCTTGGGGACACTGAGCACCCTGGGGATGGCGGGGGCTTGGGGACACTGAGCGCCCTGGGGATGGCGGGGGGCTTGGGGACACTGAGCACCCTGGGGATGGCGGGGGGTTTGGGGACGCTGAGCACCCTGGGGATGGCGGGGGGCTTGGGGACACTGAGCACCCTGGGAAGGAGGGGGTTGAGAGGAAGGTTCTGGTGTCTGCAAGAATCCCGGGGGAGGTTTGGGTTCCTGGGAAAGGAGGGAGGGAGCCCAAGGGTGTTCTGGTGTCTGGGGGTCTCGAGGGGAAGGCAGGGGGGTGGGACATTGAGGGACCAGGGCAGGGAGGGGGCTGAGAGAGGGATTCTGGTGTCTAAGGGGGGCAGAGAGAGGGGTTTTGGTCTCTAAAGAGGGCTGAGAGAGGGGTTCTGGTTTCTAGGAAGGGCTGAGAGGGGGTTCTGGTCTCTAGAAAAGGATCAGAGAGGGGTTCTGGTCTCTAAGGGGAGCCTTGGGGAGGAGTGAGAGACCTGGGGGGCTCTGCTGTTGGGGGGACTGATGTTAGGACCTGCAGGCTGTGGGGACACTGGGGACAAAGAGGGGGGTGAAGAGCTGGGGGAGCACCAGTCTGGGGAATTGGGAGAATGGCCTGAACCCCCCCATGATGTGTGGGAGAGCTGGGGTGGGGTGGGCACTGCAGCCCCCCAGGACCAGACTTTGCTCTGGCTCCCTGTGTGTGCCCTGTGGCTGGATCTCTCCAGTCTGGGATCCTGCTCCTGGGGTGCTCTCCCTGCTCCTGGGGTGCTCTCCCTGCTCCTGGGGTGCTGTCCCTGCTCTTGGGGTCCCTGCAAGAAGTTCAGGTGTGGGGTGGGTGCTGCTCTCTCCCCCCACTGTGCAGTTCTGCTCTTGCAGTTCACATCCAGGTGCAATTCCCTCCTGGTTTGGGTTTTGCTGGTGGTTATTTCCAGCTCTTTCCTGTTTTAGGTTCCAGGGCTGGTTATTTCCAGCTCCCCCTGACTCCCTGGGTGTTTTTCTCTGGTGGTTTTGGGTTTATCTTGTCACCTTGGTCGGGTTGTTTGTGCTCTGGGGTTGTTGTTTCTGTACAGTTGGGTTGATCTTTGTATTTATGCTGGAATTGTGGAATGGTTTGGTTTGAAAGGAGCCTCAAAGCTCATCCAGTTCCACCTTCTACCGTGGGCAGGGACCAATTTCCACTATCCCAGTTTAATCCAAGCCCTGTCCAACCTGCCCTTGGACACTTCCAAGGATGGGGCAGCCACAGCTTCTCTGGGCAGCAGTTTTTACTGAGCACTTTTCCTTCTCTGAGCTGTTTGCTCCCTGTTCTTGCCCTTTCCCTGGCTCTTGGTTGCCAGGGGAGGGATCCTGGCTCCCCCCTCATTGTCACTCTGTTCCCTGGAGACCCCCCAGTATTGACATGCTGTGCTTTGCTCTCCATCTTCCCCACTGTAGCTGCTCTAGAAGGTTCTTGGAGCCTTAGAAAGGCTCTGGGAGCCTGGAATTTGTTTCTTCTTGGTCACTTGAGCTGAACTTCCAAGGGTGGATGCAATAGACTCAGGGCCAGACCTTGCTGTTATCATGTGTGGCATCATGGGATGCTGGGTGTTAGGAAAAATGGACATTAGGACAAAAGAACAGCTGTTAGGAAAAGGAATTAGGGTATAGATATTAAGAAAATTTGTTCTGAGGGATTTTTTTTTTTATGGAAGGGGTAGTCAGGCACTGACCCAGGCTGCCCAATTCCCTGAAGTGTACAAAAACTGTGGATGTGGCTTTTGGGGACATGGTTTAGTGGTATCACGGGGCTGGGGTTTGTTGAAGGTTGGACTTGATCTTAAAGATCTTTTCCAATCTAAACAATTCCTTTATTCTGTGGTTTTGTGAATCCATGATTCCGTGTTGCTAGGACCTGGCTCTGCCCTCCCCTGCTCTAACACTCCCCACTTTTCTTTCTCTGCAGGAAAGTGAGGATGGCATCGAAGGAGATGGTGAGTGATGGCTCTTGGGGAGGGTTGTTTGTGTGCAAAAAAAAGTAAAAACCAGACAAAACAGGTTGTTGCTATGCCAAATATCCATCTGTAACAGCAGGCAAACGTGGGGTACAGGGACAGTGTCCCAAACTCTTCCCTGCTCCCCATAGCTGGCTGTGGCATTGATCCAGGGTGCTGCTGGCATCCAAATTCCCTTTGGGGAAGGGTTTGGTCCCATGGCAGAGGAGCCATGTCCAGCCCTGCCCTGACCCCACTCCTCTCCCTCCCCACAGCCGTGCTCTCTGACTACGAAAGCGCCGAGGACTCCGAGGTAAGGGTGACCCCATCCTGCTGAGCCCCTGATTCCCATGGAATTCCAGCACAAACCCAGTTTGTGTCCTTGGATCCCTTCCCTCTGTCTCCAGAAGAAATTACCTTCCCCACTGCCAGCCTCTGGCACTGGGACCAGTGTCACTGTGCTGCTGGGGAGGGTACAGGGCCAGTATGTGCAAGGGAAAATCCCTCCTGGCTCCTCACGCTGGGAACTGGATTCGCCATGGCCAAGAAGGGCGTGGGAGGAGTGTGGGATGCTTGTTGGGTTTTAATTAGTTGGAATTCAAAAGCAAAGTGGTGGTTGGGAGCATCCCAAGGGCTTCCCTCTGTTCTGAGGGAGCAGCTGGAGAGGGGATGCACTTTGGGAATTAGGGGGTGCTGAAGGAATTCCATCCCACCCGTGCCTGGGGGGCTGCAGGTTTCCCTGGATTTTTAGTTCAGAACTCTAAAGTTTGGGATTTACAAGGAGTTTAGAGAAGTTCTGGTGTCTAAAAGTTATAGTGAAGGCTTTCTAAGGAAAATCCATCTGTGTTTTGGGAATCTTGAGGGAAATAGTGGCTAGAGACCATCCAAACCACCAAGCAGAGGAAATCCAAGCTGTTTATTTGGGAATTAATCTATGGCATTAACAAGGAAGGAGCTCTGCAGGCTGCAGAGGTGCTGGGGCAGCTCCCAGAGCTCTTCCAGCCTGGAATCCCGTGTGGAGGCTCCCAGTGGCAGCGGGGTTGTTGCATCACTGCCTTGCCAGGATGACTCTGTTCCTGTACCTAAAAATAATGCCCAGCCTGGGCTTCCCCAGCGTAAACACCGGGAGCAGCCGATGTGCAAGGGCTGTGTTGAAAGAGGAAAATGGAGCAGGGTTTGGTTAATCACCCCGAGCTATTTTTAGTTCGGCTCCAGCCTCCGGAGGCTCCTGGGGGTGAAACCAGGTCATGCTCCTGAGCAGAGTGAGTCAGCTGAGGAACTCCAGGGAATTTGGAAACGTGGCCCTGGCTGGATCCGGGCCCTCAGTGTGGAAGGAAGGGCCTGAGATCACCAGTCTTCCCAGTGTGCAGGAGCCTTTTTGGAGTGGTGGGATGTCACATCTTTGTGGGGCAGCTGATCCCAGTCCATTCCAGAAAGCCTATTGGATCTTCTCTCTCTTTGGAGAGCTTGGGTTTAACCTTTGCTTTTCCTGTAAAAACACGGGGATGGGAAGAATTTTAGGAGCTAATCATCTGCTCTGGAAGAGTCGTGTCTAACAGCTGGAGCAGGGATCTAACTCCACAACTGAGGGAATTTCTGGGCAATCTGTTGCCGGATCTGACTCCAGATTTGGGGAGATTCCTGGCAGATCTGTTGGTAACGGAGCACGTTCGAGTCACTGGGTGTCTCCCAGGCAGAGGAAGAGGATTACAGCGAGGAAGAGAGCTCCAAGGTGGAGCTGAAGCAGGACAGCAACGATTCCTGCGACTCGGCGGCCAGAGGGGAGAAGGGCGGTGAGAAGGTGGATGCCAAGGGAGCGGTGACGGGCGAGCGGCAGAGCGGGGACGGGCAGGTGGGTGTCCCACGGCTCCGGGCTGGAGGCTGGCAGCAGGACTGCTGCAGTGGTGAGAGCTCCCTGCTTCTGACAGGAGAGCACCGAGCCTGTGGAGAAGAAAGTTGGGAAGAAGGTTCCCAAGCACCTGGATGACGATGAGGATCGCAAGAACCCGGCGTACATCCCACGCAAGGGGCTCTTCTTTGAGCACGACCTCCGAGGGCAGACGCAGGAGGAGGAGGTCAGGTATGTGAGTGTCCCCCTGGGGCTCTGGGAGGGACAGGCCAGCTTCCAGGCCAGCCTCTGGCAGCAGGGCTCCTTCCTTCAGTGGGATGCACTGGGAAGGTCTGTGCTTCTGTTACCCGCCAGGACACTTCAGCTCTTTGTTTTGAAGGAGAGGTGCACAAAACCCACCAAAAAAAGCCTCATGCCAGGCAGCAGTGACCTCTTCCAGCTGCTTTTCCCAAATAGCAGTGGGTCACCAGCAGCTGCTGGGCAGGAGGAGTGGGAGGAAGGAGGGATGCTGCCTCCTGTGCCTTCCTTGCCCCAGGAATGCTCAGACTCTGTATGGAACTGCTCAAAACTGCCGCATCTTGACCTTATACAGCCCCTTGCTCCTCCCTGTGTCCCTTTTCCAGACCAAAGGGTCGTCAGCGGAAGCTGTGGAAGGATGAGGGGCGCTGGGAACATGACAAGTTCCGTGAGGATGAGCAGGCCCCCAAGACCAGGCAGGAGCTGATTGCTCTGTATGGGTACGACATCCGCTCAGCCCACAACCCCGACGACATCAAACCCCGCAGGATGCGCAAGCCACGGTGAGCCCCAGACTCCCAGCAGGGCCTGGATTGTCCTGGGGAGAGGGGCCAGGTCTGGAGATCCAAACAGGGAAAGCTCTGTCACGTGGGACCACGTTCCTGGGGTTTCTAGATGTGCACGCTGGGAAGGTGTTCCCTGACACAGTGATTCTACCCACCCAGGGGTTTCTTTCTAATGAATTGTTTTGTTTTTCTCCCTCAGCTTTGGCAGTCCCCCACAGCGAGACCCCAACTGGTCCAACGAGAGGCCCCCCAAGCCCCCGAGGCACCAGGGTGCCAAGAGCCCCTCGGCTCCCCCACGGTCCTACAACAGCCGCAGCTCTGGCAGCACTGGCAGGATGCCCCCTGCCAGGAACTACCCCAGGATGGGGGGCTACAAGGACACCCGTCCAGGCTACCGGGCTTCAGAGGCCACTGTCCTGCACAGGAACGGGGAACAAGCCAAGCAGGAGGGTGGCTACCGTGGGAAGCACGCAGAGCAGAGCCCATCAAGGGACACGTCCCCTGAGCTGGAGGTGGGACATGTCCATGGCAGCCCTGGGAAGGAGGAGGGGGCTCTGGAAAACCAAGCCACAGGTGCTGATGCTGTGCAGCCACCACCGGACAGACCAGTGGAGAAGAAATCTTATTCCCGGGCAAGAAGGACCAGAGTCAAGGCTGGGGAGGCAGGGAAGCTGGCAGAGGAGGTGCCTCCTTCTGAGGGGCTGGCTCCTGTGATTCCAAAACCCACGCCAGCTGAGAGTTCCCCCACACCAGCCAAGAGCAACTGGGAGTCACCAGTGGAATCCAGCGTGGATGGACTTGAGCAGGAGATGAGCCAGATGAACCTGACAGAGCAGAACTGGAGCCCGGGGCAGTCCCAGTTCATCCCGCCCCGGGAGCTGAGGGGTAAGTGGGAGCAGCCTCCTGGTTTTCCAGCAGCCCAGTGCCTCCTGATCTGTACAGCTGGTCAGAGCTGAGCTGTCTCTGTCCAAGCCCTGTCCCAGGGTGGGTGCACAGTGGTGGTTCCTGCTGAGAAAGTGCTGCAGTATGTATACAACAGCAGAGGAAAAGGGAAATTCAACATTTTCTTGTAGGTGAATTGAATTAGAGTTGAGAAGGATAGAAGGGATCCTTTCCCTGTGATGTGAATCACAGCAAGACTGACCCCTGCTGCAGGAGAGCATGAGATAAGGATCAATAATTGCCTCTGTGGTGTCCTGCTCAGAGCAAAAAGGAACTTCTTCCTGTTTATCAGCTCATTTCTTGGCACTGGGATTTGGTTACCAATAGGCAAAGCCTGGCTGGGGTTGGCAAATCCCTTTGTGCCTGGGAGGAGGGAGGGACATGGGACAGAGTAACTCTGGTGCCAGCTGAGGACAGTTCCAGCTGCGCATCCACAGAGAGGTCATCCAGGTATAATTATCCCTTTGCAGAATTAGAGTCTGTGCTGGGAAGTGTTAGAATGCTTCCCGAGGGGAGTAAAACTGGAGCAAGGAGAAGGAAGCGACTTGCTGCTTTCATAAGTGTCTGTGAGGTTGAGGTCATGGAACCAGAAGTCACTTGGTACTGGTGGCACTGTGAAGTCTGTGAGAACAGACCCCTGGACAGGCTGGAAATGTCCAGAGTTCAAAAGTGATGAGATTATCTGGTTTAGGGTTTTTTTTTAAATGCACAAAAATGAAGCATCTTCCCAAATTTCCCACAGGCCAGCTCTTGGCTGCAGGTACACAATCATGTTCTGCTGTGAGAAGGATGATGACTCTGCTGTCCCTTTTTTGTCCCTAGCAGAGGAGGGAGGAGTTTTTCTGGGATGCATTTGGCTCCCATCCATCCATCCATTCTGTATCCCGCTGTCACTGATCCATGAGCACTTCCAGTATTTGTTTTATCCATTTTCACTCCCTTGGAATCACCTGTGATCACCTTGGCACTGTTGTTTTAAGCCAAGGTTTAAAATTCACTTTGCTGTGGATTAATTTTGCTGTTGGAATCCAAAGGAGGCTGTGACAAAAGTGTTCACACCCTGCAGAGGGTTTAAACTGCAGCTTCAGATCCCACATGGATCCTTGATCCACCTGGAAGAGATCAGTGTCTCAGCAGACACAGAGCTCAGTGAGTTTCAAGCTGTGGATTTAGTTTTGAAACAGGATTTAGGCATTGCTAAATGCCTAAAATGAATGAATGTGCAACAGCCTCTAATTTATCCCTAAATATTTAAAATCACCGGGGCCGTGAAGTCCAAAGGTTCCATGTCATGGGAGCAGGATCTGAGCTGCAGCCACGCCCCGGGCTGAGGCAGCTCCAGCCTGGGAACCAGCACAAACCACAGTAATAACCAGTCTGTTCCTTCCTCAGGTATTCCCAACCATGTGCACGTGGGAACCGGGCCGGCACCGCAGTTTAACCGGATGGAGGAGATGGTAACGCACGATCCCGGAGCGTGACTCGCACACGGGCTCTCATTCCCTTGGGGTTGTGCTAATTACAGGCTAATTGTGGGGGTGTTTGGGGATGACCCAGAGGAGGTTTGGGGGTCTGGGGTGTGGGCTGGGTGCCCCACAGCCCCCCTGTTCCCTGGACTCTTGCAGGCAGTGCCGGGGGGCCGTGTGAAGCGCTACTCATCGCAGCGGCAGAGACCCCCCGTGCCAGAGCCTGCGCCCCCCATGCACATCAGCATCGTGGAAGGGCACTACTACGACCCACGTGAGTGTTTCCTTCCTGCTCCTGTGGCTCCATGTGAGCAACTGGAGCAGGGTTCTCCCCATTTCTTTCAGGGTTGGGACTTTATCTTCTCTTTTGTTTGTTGTGTCCTCTCATACAGTGTCTCAATGGCAGCTGGGAGCCTGCCTGGTTGTGTTTAAACCCGTGGAATTATCCTCAGTGTTATCCCCTCTCTATGCCAGGGCTCTTAGGACACCCCAATTCTTCCTGAGAATTGGGATTAAAATTGAACTTTAAATCAGGTCTTTGGCATTTGAGCATGGGGAGAACAGGACTGGGGATGGATTAGGAATTCCCTCCAGCATTTAAAGTGTTAGAGAAGAAATTCCCTGAGTATTTTCCTGCTTTCTAAAGGGAGTAGGAGGCTTTTCTTGAGGGAGCATGTCCCATCTGTGAGCCCTGGAGCCTCTGTGTGCTCTGGGAGCCCTCGGGGCGGGCTGGGCTGTGTGTGCCCGGCTGCAGGGGAATGAAATTCCACGGGGCTTTTCCTCACAGCCTGTCACGTGTTGTTGCAGTACAATTCCAGGGACCAATCTACGCCCACGGTGAGAACCCAGCCCCGCTGCCGCCCCAAGGGATGATTGTGCAGCCGGAGATGCACCTCCCTCATCCAGGTGAGGAGCCAGTGGGACACCCCTGGACTTGGGGAGCAGAGAACTCTGCTCTCCCACAGCCTCTATCACAGAGGGGAATCCATTTTCCTTAATTTCTACAACATGGAAGAGACCTGCTCCCTCCTGCAGTGAGGCTGGACCAGTATCAGTTTTAATAAAAGGAAAAATAGGTGTTTCTGGAGCTTCCAGCCAGTGCAGGAGAAGGGGAGCTGAACATTTGGCAGCTCCCAGCTGGATGTTTGCAGGTCCCTGTGGGGCCTCAGCAGGCTGGGCCTCTCCCTTCCGTGGGCACTGGGCTGGTTCCTCACTCCCTGGCCCTGTAGCTCAGGAAAAAGCAGAACTGGGAGCTGTCTAACACGTTCTCTGCTTGCCCACACAAATTGTTTCCTGCAGTGGAGTTGCCATGGGGCCACGTCTGGGAACTGGGGAGGGGGCTGTGCTCTGCTGCTCAGGAAGGAGCAGAGCGTGCTCCTTCCTGCTGCTACCCAGGGACGCTCTTTTTTGGGTCACCTCCAGGTTTACACCCCCACCAGACGCCCCCTGCCATGGCAAACCCCGGCCTGTACCCCCCAGCAGTGTCCATGCCCCCGGGGCAGCCCCCGCCGCAGCAGCTGCTCACTCCCACTTACTTCTCGGCCCCTGGAGTGATGAATTTCGGCAATCCTGGCTACCCCTACCCCCCTGGAGCTCTGCCCCCTCCGCCCCCTCCTCATCTCTATTCCAACACACAGGTAAGCCGAGCGCGCCGCGGCTCCTCCCCAAGCAGGCAGGAGCAGGTGGGATGTTGTGGAGTGTGGGGTGTGTTCTGTGAGATGTTCCTGGGAGAGGATGTGCAGCAGCACGGCTGCTCCATGGGGGAAAGGCTGCTGGAATCTCAGAAAGGGTTGTTCTCATGGCTCCCTAAGCGTGGCAGGCACTGGGTGAAATCCTGTCCTGGGGCGGGGTGTGGAGTTGAGGTGTTCGCTTGAGGAACAGGGAAACAGCCCCTCCAGGGTCCTGCTGAGCCAAGGATGCCTTGGGAATGGCTTTGGAGGTCAGTTCTGGTTGAGATAGAGGCTGGGGACTGGCTGGTGTGAGCAGCATGGGGATGGATTTTCATGCTCTGTGGCCCAGCTTGGTATCTAAGGTCACTGCCGGGCTGTGAGGAGGCAGATTGGATTGGGTCCCTGAGGAGGCAGATTGGATTGGGTCCCTGAGGAGACAGATCAGACCAGATCCTGAAGGGACATGGGTCAGATATCTGTGAGGAGGCAGTTAGATCAGATCCCTGAGGAGGCAGATTGGATTGGGTCCCTGAGGAGGCAGATTGGATTGGGTCCCTGAGGAGGCAGATCAGATCAAATCCCTGAGGAGGCAGATTGGATTGGATCTCTCTGAGGATCAGACCCTGTGAGGAGGCAGATAGAGCTAATCCTTGAGGAGACAGATCAGAGCAGATCCTTGAAAAGGCAGATCAGACCAGAGCAGACCAGATCCTGGTGCTGTGGCTGGAGCAGTGCCGACAGGCTGTGACTGGAGCAGGGCTGACACGCCGTGGAAGGCTGGAGAGCTGCATGTTCCCTGAGCTCCCAGCCATCCCTGCCCTTCCCACTGCTCCAGCTCACCCCAGCAGCACCTCACCCTGCTTTGAGGGCATTTTCCCCTGAGGCTGCAGGGCTGGATGTGCAGGGGAGCTGTGTCCAGGCAGAAAAGCTGCTGTTGGGAAGTTCAGGCATTCCATGGGACTGCAGGGTGAGGGAATCCCATCTGCACAGGCTGTGTCCTGTCCCTGCTGGACTTGGGGGACGTTGATGAAGGGTGGGGACACACAAGGGACTTCGGGAGCTGATCTCTGGGGGGCACAGCCCCTCTTGGCTCTGGCTGGGGGCAGCTGGGTGCCAGGAGGGGCTCACAGGGCCTCCCAGCCCGGAGCTCTGACCCTGCTGCTCCTGCAGGGCGCAGTCCCCAGGTCTATGGGGGGGGTCACCTACTACAACACTGTCCAGCAGCAGGTGCAGCCCAAGCCCTCCCCACCCCGCCGGACGTCCCAGCCTGTGACCATCAAGCCACCCCCTCCAGAGGTACCATGCCCTCACCTTTGCTCCTTGTGTGTGTGTGTGATGTCACTGGTGTGTGTGTGTGAGGCTGCAGTTTCCTCTCCCATCCCCAAAAAATAACCTTGTTCTTTTGTAAGGGGAAATCTTAAACTGTCTTCATCTCTGACCTGTCCCAAACCTCAGCTTCTCGTTGCAGGTGGTAAGCAGGGCTCCAGTTAATTTGAGTTACTTAAATCTTTAAAACTAAAACCACGTAAAAAGTAAGTCTGAAGTTGACTCTTTTTTTTTTTTATTTGTTCAGGGTAGAAAACAGGACAATTTTGAGAGGGAAAAATCCAGCCCTGTCTGGAGGAGCTAGGAGGCAGGGAGTTCTCTGGAAGGATAAACATTGAGAACTCAGCAGATAATTCAGGCAGTAGAGTTTTTTCAGGATGCGAGTGCTTCCCTGTGCTGGGAATGATCTCCTTGCTCCAGTGCTGTGAGCTGTGCATGTGTGAGCGTGCTGGAATGCCATGTGTGTTTTTGGTTTCCCTTTCCATACCTTCTTCATGTATGGCAGCCAAGCAAGCCCAGACCCGGGCAGGCATGTGCTGGTGGGTTCCTGTACATGGGGAGGGCTGAGAAGCAAATTGTCTGATGGAGGGGTCCTGGAAAGACCTCGTGATGGAAAAATGTGGAACCATGAGGAGAGGTGGCACAGGGGGCTGGTTGTGCCCAGAGAGGTGGGTGGGAGGGTTGCTGGCAAGACCCAGCCATAGCACTGTTCCCCCCATGTAAGGCGTTTGGGGGGGCCCTAAACCTCTGCTGCTCTTCCCTCTTCCCCCCCTGCCAGGACAGCAAAGGTGAAAAATCAAAGGAGAGGAGCAACACGTAGGGACAAAGCCACAGGAATCCCAGCACCAGACTCGGCCCCTCGGCAAGGAGGAAAGCTGCTCCTCAGAATGGCTCCTTCCCTGCGTGGAGGTGAGGCAGCAGGATGAGCCACCTGCACTGTGCTCAGGACCAGGCACTTCCCCCCATGGCCTGAGCAGTGCCTTCCCAAAATCCATCTTGCTGCTGCCCACTCCCCCTTCTCCCCCTGTGCTGGGGCCGCCAAAGAACCAACCCCCCCGAGTCGGTCCTTGGCTACAAAGTTCTCCCAACTTCTCCCCGTTACTAAACGTTCCCTGCTCCCTCCTGGGATGTCAAACTCCGCTGGCTTGATCGTGGTCTCTGTTTTTATTTAAGGAATGAAGCAGCTCCTTCAGTAAAGCTGATTTGTTTCTTTTTGGGTATTTCGTTTTTATTTGTTTGGGTAAGCACCAGTGACATCCCACCACCCCAGTTCATTCTTCTTTTCAATTCTCTTTTCAATTAGCAAGTTGGTTTCTGCCACTTTTGGAGCAGGGGAAGGGCAATGGAGCCGTGGGAAGCTGTCAGGAATGCACTGCCTGGGCAGGAACCACTTACCTTAGGAGCTCCTCCTGATTCTTTTCCCAACAAAACTTGGTAACTGCTGCGTGTGAGCTCTCAGGGGGGAATCCACAGGGTGACCCCCATCCCTGCCACCCCCAACAACACAAGGGGATGTTTCCACCCTTCCTCTGCCAAATCCACAGAGAGAGAGGGGGAGGTTTGTGGGCACCCAGCACCCCGACGCTGCCCAAGCAGCCCAGCCAGCACCCAAACCAGCTCGGCAGGGCCAGGTTTGCTCCCAGCACTTGGGTGTTGCTGCTGGGGCTGTGGAGGGTGTTGGAACCCGCCCCAACGCACCGGGCTGGGCTCCGGCCTCACAAGGAAGCACCTCAGCCCTGCTCCAGCTCCTGCCTCACTTCCCCCACGGCAGCCTTGTGTCCCCTCTGGGATTCCTGAGCCCATGGGGTGACTGTCACCGCAGCTGTGCCACGCGGTCCTGGCCGGCTCTGGTGTGCCGCAGTGCCGTCGCTCCGCATCCCGCATCCCTCCGGCCCCGCTCCGGCTCCGGCTTGGCCACGTCCTCGCAGCCGTTTGCAAATTGCATTAGGAAACTTGGCAGGGCTGGCTGCTGATTCCTGCCCATTCCTGCCGGTTCCTGCTGCTCTCCTGAGCACGTGCCGGGACGCCGAGGGGACGCGCCAGCTGCCGGCTGAGGGGGACGTCACCGAGTGAGAGGTGGCTCGGCCACCCCGTCCCCATCTGTGGCCAGGATGAAGGACCAGCACCCACCTGCTCATTCTCTTGTGTGGATCCCTGGCTCTCCAGCAGAAATTCCTTCTTTGTATGATGTTTGTGACTCCGTGACCTTTTTGTGTCTTGTTTCGGCCACCAAAGCAGAATCCCCTCATGTTTTAGATGTCACTGTGTGTCACTGACACATTGGTTACACGACTGAAATCCTGGGCCTTATACCTCCCAGGGTTTTGGTGTTATTTGGATTCCAATCCTGTGGGATGCACACTCAACAGCGTTGTAAGAAGCAGACAGCTCTTGTGTGTCCTTCTTGGGGCTGAGACCCACAGGGACAGCATCCACCTGAGCTTCCCTGTCAGGACCAGTGCCACCTCTGCTGTCTCCCAGGAGCTGCTCCCTCCCCAGGGGCCATTCTCCCTTCCCAGGAGCTGCTCTGCTCTTCCTAGGTACAGCTCTGCCCTTCTCAGGAGCTCACAGTGGCACTGAAATTGCAGCTCTGCTGTGCCTGGCACCAGCCGCCCTCACTCCCACATCCCTGAAAGCAGCTGCCACCCATCCCCAGCCCAGCTCTGCCCCACTAGCGGGGCTGGAGGGAGCCCCTTGTCTGTCTGGGGGCTGATGTGAGCCCCCTCCTCTCCCCCAGCCTCCCTGGCTCACGGGGAAGGACCAACTGTTGTGTTGGTGGTGCAGGCGCTGCCGCCCGCGCGTTTGTGCCGTGCTGCCTCTGCAGCCTCCTGCCAGCCCCCTGCCCACGCCAAGCAGAGGTGGGGGGCACACACCCCACTCCTGTTACACCCTGATCCTGTGGATGGAGCATCACGGTGAGCTCTGCCCTCCTGCAGCCAGGGATGCTGGTGGGCCCTGCCTGTGCCGTAGTGGAAGGACAGGGGGGACCCCAGCTCCCTCCTTTGCATCCCACCCTCTTTTCTCCCCCTTCCTTTTAGGTCTCCCCAGTTTCTGGCAGTAGGGTGGGGGTCTCAGAGCAGTTCCAACAGCAGCAGGAGGCATCACCTTCCTGCCACATTGCTGTACTACCCCATCCCTCCCCAGTGCCACTGCCTGTTTCCCTCCCTGGCAGCAGGATCAGGTCTGAGCACAGTCCAGGATTTGGCTCAGCCCTCCACAGGGACCTCATGGAGGAGCTGCCCCAATCTCATGGTGCTTCTCCCCAAATGCCTGAGTCCCTTCTCCCAGCGCTGCAGCTGGGAAGTGGGTTAAAGCGCTGGCTTGGGGAGGGATTTTTCCCGGGGTGTAATTTTTCCCTCCTACACACGGTCTGTTTTGAGCAGTGCCTGGAGGCTTCGCACCCCCGGCTCGCTGCCGGGGCGGGGGAATGCGCTGGCTGCCAACCCAGGGAAGCGCCCGCTCCAGATCCCAGCTCGTTAGGAGAAATAACAGCAAATTAATTAAGCCAATAGTTCACTCTCCGCCAGCAGTGCCCCCATCCCTGCCGACACGAGGAGAGGGGATGGGACAGGCTGGATCTGGAGCACCTTTCCCAGGGGGAGCATTGCCCTCAGCATGGCACAGTGCCCCAGGCCCCTCCTGCTCGTGTGGCCCAGTGCATCCCCATTGCCACCAGTGAGCGGGCTCTCTCTGTGCCTCAGTTTCCCCTCCCGCTGTCAGGAGAAGCCCCTCTCTGCGTGGCTGAACCTGGCCAGCAGCACCACTTGCACCCACATCGAGAACCCTTGTCCGGATGCAGTGGGGAAAGGGGATGGAGGAGCTCAGCAGAGTGGGATTTTTTTTGGGGGTGCTGGATGGGCTGTGGGGGATCTGGAGGTTGGAGGAACAGAGAAGGGCCGGGCCATGCTGTGCTGTGCCATCCCGACAGGACCTCACCCAGCCGGGGATGGGGATGCGGGGCCGTGTTTTGCTGCTCTCCGCAGCCGCATGGATGGAGTTGCCAGGCAACTGCCGGGTGGAGGCGAGGCGGGAACAAAGCGGGAACTGCCGGGACCCTCGTTCCTCCATCTCCACCCCAACCCCCTGGGCAGTGGGGCCCAGCAAAGGCCATGGGCTCACTTGCTGTGTCCCCCCAAGTCGCTGCCACCATCCCAGCCCGGAGCTGCCGCAGGGCCGTGGTTTTGCAGGGGGATGGACCCGGGAGAAGGGGACTGGCACCCACTGGCCTGCCCAGAGGGGCTGAGGTGGGGCTGGGGGCAGTGGGCATGGGCAGGACGGGTGCTCAGCACCCCGCAGGAGCGGGGCAGGAGGATCAGCCCCAGGCAAGCGCCACATCTGGCCCTGCCCTGCCCCAGAACCTGCCCCCGGAACCTGCCCCGGCACCTGTCCCGGCACGCCGGGGCCCGTTCCAGCCTGGCAGGCGGCGGAAATGGGGGGGTCTGGCAGCCACCCCGACCTGCCCACCCTGCCCGCGGGGCAACCCAGCCCCAGGGGGGGTGCCAGGGTGGGGGATCTCGCACCACCCCCGGCCTTTTCCCACGCTGCGGCGGGCGCAGAGAGCTGGGCTGGGGGTCCGGGGGTGGTCACCCCACAGCTGGGGATGTGCCACCGTGCAGGGGACACCGGGGAGGGGCCGTGCCATGTGCCCTTGGGCTGGCATGGGGGAGCCGGGCACGGGGGTGTGCGGGGCTGTGAGGCAGCGGGGGGCTGTGGGGCTGTGGGGCTGCGTCCCCCGGCTCGCGGTGTGTGACACTGGGGGGTGACGGGCTCCGGGCTGTGCCCCCCAGGCTGTACGGTGTGTGTGAGGGGGGGAGCGCGGTGGTACCCCGGGGATGCGGCAGGGGAATGCGGGGGTGCGGAATGCATCACCTGTGCGGGGCTGCGGGGGGGGCACCGCGTCCTGCTGCGAGCCGCTGTCACCGCAAGCCCCGGGGCGGGCTCGGTACCGAGTGCGGTGCTGCGGGGAGGGGGCGGGCAGGTGCCGTTGGCGGGCCCGGGGGCGGCGGCGGTGCGGGGGAAAGGGGCGGGCAGGTGCCGGGGTCGGCGGCGGCGGGGCCGTAACGGGGCGGGGGCGGTGCTGGCGGCGGGGCCGGTGTGGGGCGGGCGCAGCGCGCAGCCGGTGCGGGGCGGGCGGGGAGCGGTGCCGCGGCCCGAGCCCGAGCGGAGCCGAACGGAGCCGCCACCGCCGCCGATGGGCCCCCTGAGCCGCCGCCGCCGCCGCGCCCGGGCGGCCATGAAGCCGCTGGAGAAGTTGCTGAAGAAGCCGGGCTCGCACCTGCCCGTCCGCCCCGCCGCCCCGCCGGGGCAGGTACCGGGGCCGGGCTCGGTGCCGGCGCCGCGGCGGCAGAGCCTGTCGCGCCCCGCCCGCCTCCCCCGAGGAGCCGGCGGGGCCCGCGGGGCCGGTCCCGGGGGGCGAGGGCCGCTGGCTGGAGCTCCGGCCGCCCGAGGCTCCGCTGCGCTCCCCTGAGGACCCGTCACCGGGCTGCGACCGCGATCGGGACCGGGAGCGGGAGCCGCCGAGCCCGGAGCCGCCGCCCGCCGCCCGGTGCTGCTGCGGCTGCGGCTGCGCTCCCCGCCGCGCCCGCGCCCCCCGAGCGGCTCCTGGCCGCGCTCCTCGACCGACTGCCGGCGGCCGCACACGGGAGGGGCTGCGGGGCAGGTACGGGACCGGCTGCGGGGGTGCCCGGCGTGGGGAGCGCGTGGATCGCGGGCGATGCGGCGGAGCGAGCGGGGAGAGCCCGGGGGCGGCCGCTGCTTGCGGGGGGGATGCGCCGGTGGATGCTGGGCTGGGGGACGGCGGGGTGGGCGGGGGGACACGCGTGCCCGGTGGGGCGGGTGGCCCCGCGCAGGGCGCAGCGGTGCCCGGTTGGGGTGGCAAGGTCAAAGCTGGGTCCCCGCCGGGGCAGGGTGTCGGTGGCAGAGGGGTGGGCAGGAATCTGTGCGGTGGGCAGAGGGGCTGGCAAGGGGATGTGGCGGTGCCAGCTCGGTGCGGGCCGGGGGTGGCCGGGCACCGGCAGTCACTGCAGCATCCACCTCCCCGCTTGGATGGTCCTTAACATCCTCCTGGTGCTAAAATTAGCCCCGGCGGGAGCTGCAGTGGAGGGGGGGGCCGCTTGGATGCCCCTTTCCTCTGGCACAGGCCTCCCGGTGCTGTCCCACCGCGGCTGCCCGTGCCCCCGGTGTCGGGGTGGTTTCGGTGTCAGGGCTGGGCGGGAGCCAGGCTGGCTGCAGGTGGGTGTGGGAGCCTTCCCACACCGCGGGGATCCCTGTCTGGACCGATCCCCCTGGGCTGCCGGGAACCGAGGCCCTCAGGGACCCCAGGCCACTGCCAGCCCCTGCTCCAGCGATGCCAGGGCCGGGCTTGGGTGCAACCACCAAGAGGAGCCCTCGGGTAGGGGCGAGCCGCGACTGGCAGCGCCAGGTCCTGCCCGCACAAGCACGCTGCCAGGCCTGCTGGTGCCTGGGCTGGCAGGGAGCAGGAGGGGCAGGAGCCAGCATGGGGGTCCCGACACGGGGAAAACATCCCTGTGACTCTGGGGTACAGCGTGAGTGCTGCAGAGGGATGGGGAAACTGAGGCAGGGATGGGGGGGAGTGTTCACCTCCTGCCCCGCAGGCAGAACCTGGCAGGGGCTGGGAGAGCTGGGGGCCGAGCAGCTGCACCCCCCGTGCTGGCGGTGTCCCTGGCTGTCCCTGTGCCCCAGACTCCGTGTCCCGCTTTCGGCAGCGCCTGGTGCCCCCTGGGTGCTGTGCCCGGCGCGGGAGCGTCAGGGGATGCTCTGCCCTGGCTCGGCGCTGCTCCGTGACCGGGTTACCGCTCTGGGGGACTGGCGGTATGGATGTGGATGCTCTGCATGGCCCCTCCGTGGGTCAGCTCCTTGGAAGGGCTCTGGGGTCCCACCACAGGATCCCCAGGGCTGTGCTGGTGCCAGGTGAGGGAGCGGTGCCTCGTCCAAAGATCGTGGCGGCGACTGATGCCAGCTCTGACGGGCACAGACGCCGGTACCCGGGCGCTTGGCTCACCCAAAACACCTTCCCAGGGCGGTGCCACCCGCGCTGCCCCACAGAGCCCGGCTGCGGCACCCTCCCGGCGTGCCTCAGTTTCCCTTTGCCGTGTCCTGCTGTGCCCCACGGCCGGGCTCTCACGGGGCTCTCCCGGGTGTGCCGGGGCGTCGCGGCCCCGGTGCCGCCCTGCCGGCGCCTCTGCCCCCACACCGGCTCGGCCGGGCCCGGTTGCCCCGGGGCTGGGAGCGGGCCCTGAGTCAGCGCCGGCGCGGGGGGGGTTCGCGTGGGGCTCGGCCTCTCCCGGTGTCGCCCTGCGAATTACCACGGCTCCCCCCACCCATCCACCCCGCCGGGCACGGGGGGTGTCGGGGGGCTCTTTGGGGAGGGGGGGGTGTGCGCCCACATTTGTCCCCCGTGTCCCCCCAGAGTCGCTGCTGGATGACATCGTGCTCACCCACTCGCTGTTCCTGCCCACCGAGCGCTTCCTGCAGCAGCTGCACCAGCAATATCCTGGGGGGCCGCGGGGGTGGCTGAGGAGGGGTCCGGCCCTGGGCACCCGGGAGGGTGTTGGGGTGCACTGAGGGTGGGCCATGAAGGGGACGTGGTGGTGGCACAAGAGCTGGCATCAAGGTGCACCCAGGAGGGCACCAGGGTGCCGTGGAGCAAAACAGCGGGCACGGGGGGTTGCAGGGAGAAGGGGGATGTGGGCAGGGCAGCCCTGCTATGGGCGGGGGGCTCACAGGAGCAGCAAGAACGGCATTGGGGTGCCACGAGGGTGGGCTGCGGGTTTGGTGGGCAGCGTGGCGCTGCCAGGGAGGGCACAACGACCCTCAGGGACCTGGTGGGGGTGGCCGAGGGTCCCTTCTTGCCGTGGCACCTCCTTGACAGCGGCACCTTCGTGCTGGCGGCGGGCAGCCCCCCGGCGCGCTGGGAGGAGGGCTCGGGGCTGCGGCGCAAGCGGGCGGTGCTGGCCGTGCTGCTGCACTTCCTCGACACCTACAAGGGGCTGCTGCAGGAGGAGGAGAGCGCCGGGAAGGTCATCAAGGTGGGTGTCCCCCCTCCCCGCGTCCCCTCCCCTGAGTGTCGGCGGTCCCGGCCCTGACCCCCTCTCGCCCCGCAGGAGCTTTACCTGCTCATCATGAAGGACACGTCCCTGTACCACGAGCTGGAGGACGAGATCATCAAGCTGCACCAGCTCGTGGAGACTGTGGAGCTCAAGTGAGAAGAGAGTCAGGGGGTCCTGGGGGGACCAGGGGTCACCATCGGCCAGGGGTCCCTATGGGACAGACAGAGTTCCCTCGGTCCTGAGGTTCCCTCTGGGTCGGGGGGTCCCTGGGGAGGACAGAGGGTCCTGGGGGTCCCTGTGGGTCAGGGAATTCCCAAGAAGGACAAGGAGTTGTGGCCCTTGGGGGGTGCCCGGGGGCTGGAGGGGTCGCCCACCCTGGTGCCCTCTTGGTTGCAGCTTCACATCCAACTTTGTGCCCCCTTCATGCCCTCGCCATGCGCAGCCTCGGACCCCTCCTGTGCCCGCCCTGAGGTCTCGGGGTGCAGCCCCCAGGGTCGGGGGCCCTGCCTGAGCCCTGTCTGTGCCCCCCCCAGGGTGGCCGACGAGACCCCCCCCCCCGAACAAGCAGGTGAAGCCGCTGTTCCGGCATTTCCGCCGCATCGACTCCTGCCTGCAGACCCGGGTGGCGTTCCGGGGCTCTGACGAGAGTGAGTGACTCTGGGGAGACCCGAGGGCCACCGGGCTCCCCTCCGTGACCCACCACGGGCTCGGCTCCTCTCCGTGCCCGCTCCGTGCCTCAGTTTCCCCGGCGGGCAGTGCCGGGGTTGGTGCGGGGGTGCCCGGCGCTGACCCCCCGCCCTCTCCCCAGTTTTCTGCCGCGTGTACATGCCCGACCACTCGTACGTGACCATCCGCAGCCGCCTCTCGGCCTCGGTGCAGGACATCCTGGCCTCGGTCACCGAGAAGCTGCAGTACTCGGAGGAGCAGAGCGCCCGCGGCGACGCGCTCATCCTCGTCACCGTGGCCCTCGTCCGGAGGTGCCCGTGGGGCCCGGGGGGCTGCGGGCAGGGCTGGGGGGGGTCCCTCCCGGTGCTGATCCCCCGCTCTGTGCCCCACGGCAGAGAAAGCGGTGCTGCAGCCCAGCGAGGAGTGCGTGTTCACCACCCTGGGCATCAACAGCCACCTCTTCGCCTGCACCAGGGACACTTTCGACTCGCTGGTGAGCGGGGACGCCCCAAGAGCATCGCCATCGCCCCCTGTGCGGAGCGGGGGCGCCCAGGGGGACCCTCCCAGCGCTGAGCGCCCTGTCTGGTGTCCCCTGGCAGGTGCCGCTGCCCGAGGAGATCCAGGTGGTGCCCGGGGACACCGAGATCCACCGAGCCGAGCCCGAGGATGTGGCCAACCACCTGACGGCCTTCCACTGGGAGCTCTTCCGCTGCATCCACGAGGTGCGGGGGGCCCATGGGGACGTGGGTGTGAGATTCGCATATCCTCTGAACGGAGAATAATATTAATAATTCTCCCTCCCAGGATTTTCCTGCGAGGTGCTGTGAGAAAGCTCGCAGAGAGATGAAAGAACGGTTCTCATCTCCGTTTCCGCGCTTGTCGTTTGGCACGCGTGGAATGTGTTGTGGAGATGGTTTGCTGAAAGGGATTTGTTGGTTAGGTTCTGGTGATGGTGGTTTTATTTCATTTGACCAATTGGAGCCGTGTGTGTATTGGGTAAAGATGTTAGATTTTCTTTAGTACAGTTTTATATATATATACATTATCGTTTTATATTTATTTAATTATATATCATAATATATATATTTCTCTGGTATAGTTTTATATATTATTATAGCTTTATATATATATTTATAGATAGTTTTATATATTTTTCCTTTAGTATAGTTTTATATATATTATAGCTTTATATATATATTTATAGATAGTTTTATATATTTTTCCTTTAGTATAGTTTTATATATATTATAGTCTTATATATATTTCTATATAGTTTTATATATTTTTCTTTAGTACCTTTATATATATAGTAGCTTTTTATTTATTTACTTATTTATAGTTTTATATTTTTAGTATAGTTATATATATATTATAGTTATATATATTTATATATAGTTTTCTATATATATATTTAGCATGGTTTTAAATAGTATTAGTATTGTATAGTATAGCTTAATAAAACACTTGCTCAGCCTTCTGCAGTCAGAGTCAACACCATCAGAGAATAATTTTTAAAAGAACTAAAACTTAGATTTAAAAAAGATTAGATTTAAAAAAGGATTATATTTTAAAAATAGATTTTAAAGGATTAGAATTGAAAATATTAAAATTAAAATATTAAAAAGAATTTTAAAATAATTTTTAAAAATTGAAATAATTGGTTTGCTATTCTATGTGTGTCCCACAGGTGGAATTCGTGGATTACGTGTTCCACGGGGAGCGGGGGCCGGCGGGAGACGGCGAACCTGGAGCTGCTGCTGCAGCGCTGCAGCGAGGTGCAGCACTGGGTGGGCACGG
The DNA here is from genome assembly GCA_039654755.1 of Calcarius lapponicus. NCBI lineage: Eukaryota > Metazoa > Chordata > Aves > Passeriformes > Fringillidae > Calcarius > Calcarius lapponicus. The sequence continues at coordinate 4,445,137 of JBBFKN010000011.1, read as the reverse complement.
AGCTGCTGCTCTGCGAGGCGCTGGGCAAGCGCGCCCACCTGCTCAAGAAGCTCATCAAGATCGCTGCCATGTGAGTCAGGGGGGCGCGGGGGCTCTGAGCTGGCCCCAAGGCGTTAGAAAGTCCTTTTCTCCCAGTCCTGAGACTGAAGAAGAAGCCAAGACTCTTCTGTTCTGGTTCTCAAGGTTGTTTATTTTCTCTTATCTATGATATTCTTTCTCTGACCTGCTGAGGTCTGGCTGGCAGGTCAGTTCGTGGCACGCTCACCGCCTTTAAAAAGTAGTATAAAATTAAAAAAAAAATAAAGTAGACGTAGTTCTTGGTATACTAAGAACTACGTGTATTTTATTTCCAATAATTTTCCAATACTTATCACCTATGTTAGACAGTCTCTCTCTACTCTAAACCCATCCATCACAGCAGAAGATGGAGGACAGGAAGGAGAAAGACTGGACACACCCAGATTTCTCCATCTTGCCTCTTGAACCCCCATTCTAAAAACCCCAAAATTCTACTGTGACAAATTCACTATCACTCTACTCAAGCTCTTGTGGCTTGTAAACCCTCACACAAAGTGATAGGTTTTTTTCCAGAGGTTAAAATCAAAGGTACAAAAGCTGTTTTTGACTCTGTGCCGAGGTCTCTGAGCCCCCTGCCAGGGTCTCGAGCCATCCAGGGCAGCCAGAGCAATGTCCTGTATACTAAGAGCTACTTGTACTTTATTTACAATAATTTTCCAACAGCTATCACCCGTGTTAGACAGTTTGTCTCCACTCTAAACCAATCCAAAAGTGCCACCATCAGAACAGAAGATGGAGGACAGGAAGGGGAAATTCCTCCATCTTGCCTCTTGAAGCCCCATTCTAAAACCACCAAAATTCTACGTTTTCACCCTGTGACAAATTAACTATCACTCTACTCAAGCTCTTGTGGCTTGTAAACCCTCACACCAAGCTGGAAGGTTTTTCCCAGGGGTTAAAATGGAAGGCACAAAAGCTGTTTTTGACTCTGAGCCCCCTGCCAGGGTCTCGAGCCATCCAGGGCAGCCAGAGCAATGTCCTGTATACTAAGAACTACGTGTACTTTATTTCCACTAATTTTCCAACAGCTATCACCCGTGTTAGACAGTTTGTCTCCACTCTAAACCAATCCAAAAGTGCCACCATCAGAACAGAAGATGGAGGACAGGAAGGAGAAGAAGGACAGGACACGTCCAAATTCCTCCATCTTGCCTCATTCTAAAAACCCCAAAATACTACTGTGACAAATTAACTATCACTCTGCTCAGACCCTTGTGGCTTGTAAACCCTCACACCAAGGTGGAAGTTTTTTCCCAGGGGTTAAAATGGAAGGTACAAAAGGTGGTTTTGACCGTGCCGAGGTCTCTTGGCGCGAGCCATCCAGGGCAGCCAGAGCAATGTCCTGGGTGCTGATTGGGGGGCACAGGGGGGGCTGCCAGGGGGTCCCTGGCGTGTCCCTCACTCTGTCCCCCCCCCCCCCAGCTGCAAGCAGAACCAGGACATGCTCTCCTTCTACGCCATCGTCATCGGCCTCAACAACGCCGCCATCAGCCGCCTGCGCCTCACCTGGGAGGTGAGCAACGGGGTGCCCCCCGCCCCCTCCGTGCCCCCACCTCCTCCTGTGCCCTTCTGGGCACCCCCAGGGGCTCCCTGAGCCTTCCCAGGGGGACCAGGGGTCCCCCAGCCGCCCAGGGGGTCCTGGGGAGGGAAGGGAGTCCTGTAGGGTCTGGCGTCTCTGTGGGCACGAGGTTTGCTTGGTGCTGAGGTTCCCCCTGGGTCAGGAGGTTCCTGAGGGTCCCTGGGGGTCAGTTCCCAAGGAGGACAAGGAGTTGTGGCCCTTGGGGGTGCCTAGGGGCTGGAGGGGTCAGTAGCAACCCACCCTGGTGCCCTCTTGGTTGCAGCTTCACATCCAACTTTGTGCCCCCCTCATGCCCTGACCCTTTCCTGGGTGCTCCCAGACCATCCCTGGGTGATCCCAGACCAACCCTGGGTGATCCCAGACCATCCCTGGATGATCCCAGACCATCCCTGGGTGATCCCAGACCAGCCCTGGGTGCTCCCAGACCATCCCTGGGTGATCCCAGACCATCCCTGGGTGCTCCCAGACCAGCCCTGGATGATCCCAGACCATCCCTGGATGATCCCAGACCATCCCTGGGTGATCCCAGACCAGCCCTGGGTGCTCCCAGACCATCCCTGGGTGATCCCAGACCATCCCTGGGTGCTCCCAGACCAGCCCTGGGTGATCCCAGACCAGCCCTGGGTGCTCCCAGACCAGCCCTGGGTGCTCCCAAACCATCCCTGGGTGATCCCAGACCATCCCTGGGTGATCCCAGACCATCCCTGGGTGATCCCAGACCAGCCCTGGGTGATCCCAGACCAGCCCTGGGTGATCCCAGACCAGCCCTGGGTGCTCCCAGACCATCCCTGGGTGCTCCCAGACCAGCCCTGGATGATCCCAGACCAACCCTGGATGCTCTCAGACCATCCCTTGGTGATCCCAGACCAGCCCTGGATGCTCCCAGACCATCCCTGGGTGCTCCCAGACCATCCCTGGGTGATCCCAAACCATCCCTGGATGATCCCAGACCAGCCCTGGGTGATCCCAGACCAGCCCTGGGTGATCCCAGACCATCCCTGGATGATCCCAGACCATCCCTGGGTGCTCCCAGACTATCCCTGGGTGATCCCAAACCTTTCCTGGGTGCTCCCAGACCATCTCTGGGTGATCCCAGACCAGCCCTGGGTGCTCCCAGACCAGCCCTGGGTGATTCCAGACCAGCCCTGGGTGATCCCAGACCATCCCTGGGTGATCCCAGACCATCCCTGGGTGATCCCAGACCATCCCTGGGTGCTCCCAGACCAGCCCTGGGTGCTCCCAGGACCCTCAGGGTGCCCATGTGCCCACACCTGGCTGCTCCCAGACCCCTCCTGGCTTCTTTCCCACCTCCCTCGTGTGTTCTCAGAACCCCCCCAGGAGCTCCTTTTCCCCCTCAGTGCTCCTGGAACTTCTCTGGGTGCCCCTGGATGCTCCCAGGATTTTCTGGATGCTCCCAGACCACCCTTGGGTGCTCCCTGACGCTGCCCAGGTGCTCCCAGGACCCTTGGGATGCTCGTGCCCACACCTGGCTGCTCCCTGACCCCACTTTGAGCTCTCTTGGAACCCTCCAGGACCTCTCACCCCCACCTCAATGCTGCCAGGGCTCCTCTGACCATCCCTGGATGCTTCCAGACCTTTCTGGACACTCTCAGATGCTCCCTGACCCTTTCCTGGGCTCTCCCAGAACCTCCTGGATGCTCCTGCCCTCACCCTTTGCTGCTCCCTGGCCCTGCTGGATGCTGCCTACCCTCTCTCCTTTTCTATTTTTTGTCTTCCAGAAGCTCCCAGGGAAATTCAAGAATCTCTTTCGGAAGTTTGAGAACCTGACGGTGGGTGAGAGGTGTGGGGGCTGCTCTGGGTGTTCAGGGGGGGGGGTCCCCAGGCTTTTCTTGGGGGTTTTTTGGGGTGCTGCTGAGCAGGGGACATTCCTGAGGCGTCCCAAGGTGTCCTGGGGTGTCCTTGCCCCTCTGCCCCAGGCCACCAACATCATACCCAGGGTCACCAGCATAGGGGGGGATCCAGGGACCCCCCCCTCCAAAGCCTGACCCCCCCATTTCCCCCCAGGACCCCTGCAGGAACCACAAGACCTACCGGGAGGTGCTGGCCAAGATGAAGCCCCCGCTCATCCCCTTCGTGCCTCTCATCCTCAAAGGTGAGGGGGGGTCTCAGGGGCTTCCCCTGGGTGGGTTGGGGTCCCTCTGACACCCCATGGGACCCCCCCCCCACCTCCATCACCCCCTTTCTCCCCCAGATCTGACCTTCCTGCACGAAGGCAGCAAAACCCTCCTGGACGGGCTGGTCAATGTGGAGAAACTGGTGGGTTCCAGGGGGGGAATGGGGGCAGAGAGACCCCCAGGATGAGGGCAGGGGGGAGGGGACCCCCCTGAGGGGCTGCAGGACCCCCCCTGAGGGGCTGGAGGACCCCCCCCTTTCCCCGAAGGTTTGGGGTTGCCCTCTTTGTGGGGTGGGGAGGGTTCAGGGTGTCCTGGGTGCAGAACAGGATCCAGGGGGGTCCCTGAGGCTGGGGGGTGTCCAGAAGGGGTCAGGGGTCCCTGGGGGGCTGGGGTGGGGTCTCGGGGGGGGGCTGGGGCTGACTCTGGGGTCTCTCTGTGTCCCAGCACTGCATTGCTGAGAAAGTGAGAACCGTGAGGAAGTACCCGGAGCCGCCCCCTCTGTGAGTGGGGGGACGGGGCTGGGGGGGGCCCTGCCGGGGCTGGGGGGGGCCCTGCCGGGGCCGGGGGGGCCCTGCCGGGGCTGGGGGGGGCCCTGCCGGGGTGAGGGGGGCCCTGCCGGGGTGAGGGGGGCACTTCAGGGGAGGCCCACGTGGCCCTGAACCTGCAGTGCTGGCCCCGAGGGATGGGGATGTGGCCAGAGTATCCTCACACCTCTTTGCCCATGTCTCTGCATCCCTAAATCCCTGAATTCCTGCATCCTCACCCCCCCCTTATCTGTTCACTCTGCATCCCTGGATCCCCGTCCCCACATCCCCATCCCTTCACCTGCATCCCCTGCATCTCTGCCGTCCTTCAATCCCCACTTTCACGTTGCCATCCCCATTTCCTTCCTGCATCCCCTCCATCCCCACATCCCCTCCATCCCCTCCATCCCCACATCCCCTGCATCCCCACCATTGCCTTGCCATGCCTGCCTACTTCCACCCCTCTCCCTCCATCCCTCCATGCCTCCATTCCCACACTGCCATCTCTCATCCCCATCCCTCCATCCTCACCCTCTCCATCCCCACATTGCTATCTCACATCCCCATCCCTCCATCCCATCCCATCCCATCCCATCCCATCCCATCCCTCCATCCCCATCATCCCCATTCCCACACTGCCAACTCCCATCCCTCCATCCCTCCATCCCCATCATCCCCATTCCCACATTCCCATCCCCCTCCCTCCATCCCCATTCCCACATTCCCACTCCCATCCCTCCATCCCCATCATCCCCATTCCCACACTGCCATCCCCATCCCCATCCCTCCATCCCCATCATCCCCATTCCCACATTCCCACTCCCATCCCTCCATCCCCATTCCCCCACTCCCATCCCTCCATCCCCATCCCTCCATTCCCATTCCCACCCTCCCATCCCTTCATCCCCATCCCTCCCACTCCCATCCCTCCATCCCCATTCCCACACTCCCATCCCCATCCCTCCATCCCCATTCCCACTCCCATCCCTCCATCCCCATCCCACCCTCCCATCCCTCCATCCCACTCCCATCCCTCCATCCCCATTCCCACCCTCCCATCCCCATTCCCACATTCCCATCCCCATCCCTCCATCCCCATTCCCACTCCCATCCCTCCATCCCCATTCCCACACTCCCACCCCCATCCCTCCATCCCCACTCCCATCCCTCCCTCCCCATTCCCACTCCCATCCCTCCATCCCTGTTCCCCGTCCCGGGGCCGTTCCCAGGCCTGGAGCTGGAGGCGTCCCCGGCCCAGCTGCAGACCAAGGCCTACGTGCGGCAGCTGCGCGTCATCGACAACCAGAACCTGCTCTTCGAGCTCTCCTACAAGCTGGAGCCTGGCAGCCAGTGAGGGGGGGGCCCCCCCGGGACCCCCAAACCCCGGCACCCCCCCCGGGGGGCCCGGAGCCCCCCAGCACTGACGCACTTTGCCCAGCCCCGGCCCTTGGGTGCTGCCCCCACCCTTGGACGGGGGGGTGGGGGGGTGGGTTTGGGGACCCCCCTGGCGCATCCCCTCCCCCCCCCTGGCTGGGGCACAGGGGTCCCTGAGGGGGGGGCCATGTTCCTCCCCCCCGCCCCATCCCCTCTATTTTTGTATGTGTGGCCTGCCCCCCCTCCCCTCTCCCCCCAGACGTGTATATTTTGTACCGCCGCTGTCCGGAATTGTACATTTATTTTTTAAGAAAAAGGAGGAAAAAAAGGCAAAAAAAAAAGAGAAATCAAGCTGGGGGTGGGGCGGGGAGCCCCAATAAAAGTCTGTCCCGGCACTTGTCTGTGATGTCATGCTAGGGATTGAGGTCATGGTGGGAGTGACGTCACAGCCCTGTTGTCGATGACGTCACTGGCTCGGCGGAGTCGACCTTCTCAAGATGGCGGCAACGCGGAGCCAATACCTGACCTTCCAAACATGGCGACAGCCAAGATTTCCGTCAGCCCTCCCAATATGGCGACGGCTGGGTCAGCTGACCTTCTCAATATGGCGGAAGGGATGGGGCGACAGGCTCCATACCCGCGCTCTTTCGCGGCCTTCAGCAGCGTGTCGGAGCAGAGCAGGAAATTTCTTCCCGGTGGTGCCGCTCTGCCTTCGGTCACCGGGACACCGCGGCACTGGGTGCTCACGGAGCCGCCGTGACCTTCCTAATACGGCGGCGACGGGCGCTTCCCTCATGGCCGCCAGACCTCCTCATCATGGCGCCGCTGCCCCGCCGTGCCCCGCCCACATCCGGTTGGGCCGCGCAGGCGCAGAGGGGCCAGCACCGCCATTTCGTTCGGCGGGGCTGGGGCCGGGGCCGGGAGCGGCGGGAGGAGCCGCGGGTGAGCGGGGGAGGGCCGGGGGGGATCGGCGGGGCCGGGCCGGGGCTCGCGGGGCTCGGGGGTCCGGGACTGCGGCCGCGGGGCGCCTGTGTGGGGGTGTGCAGGCTGGGGGTGGGCGCGTGGGGCCTGTGCGGAGCCCGGGACCGGCGGGGCTGGGGGGCGCGCTGAGGCCTGCGCGGATCTGGGGGGTGTCCGGGCCCGGCTGAGGGGTCCGCGGGGCCGGCTATGGAGTGACAGGGACCGGGGGGGGCTGGAGTTCTCACATGGACCCCCTGGATTCTCCCACCGTGCCCCCTGTGGGATCTCCCACCTCCCTGACTCCTGGGTCACGGCAGGGACCCTTCCCCAGCACTGCCCTGGACCCCCAGCCTGGGGTGTGCCCAGAACCTGCGGGTCTGGAGGCTTGGGAGCCCACCATGGGGACCCCCACTCTGAGCTCAAGGTCTCCTCTGAAAGCCATCCCCAGGACCCCCATGGGCCTCCACTGAGACCCCCGTGCTGTCCTTAACCCCGCCACCCTGACCCCTGTGTTAGGTGTGGGATCCCTCCCCAGGACCCTCCTTGTGCCCCCGCCCTGGGTGTGCCTGGGACCCCCCTGTGACCCCCACGCTGACCTCCAGGACTTCTCTACCCCTCCTTGGACTTCTGTCTTTGTGTTGGCTGGAACCAGCGGGGCCAGGGGTCTGGGACCTCCACCCTGACCCCTCTGGGACTGCCCTGAGATCCCTGCACTGAGCCCTGGACCCCTTCACCCTGACCCCTGGGTCACTTCAGGGATCCTTCCCCAGGACCCCCAACCCAAGGGTCTCCAGAGCTGTCAGGGGCCTGAGACCCCCATATTGATGCCCTGGACCCTTCCACCTCTCCCAGGACCCCCAGTATGGAGACTCTGACCCCAGAGTGTCTCCTGGGCTCCCCCTATGGCCTCTGAGACCCCCACCATGACCTCATTGACCCCTCCCTCCTGACTCCTGGGTCACCTCAGGGTCCCCTCCCCAAGACCCCCTTGGGGCTGTCCAGAACAGGACCAGGCTCCAGGGACCCCCAGTGTGACCCCCGTGTCTACCTGGGACCCTTCCTGTGACCCTTGGGACCCCTCCACCCTTCCCAGGACCCCCCTGGACCCCCTCTATGACCCCTGGGGACCCCCCTGGACCCCCACCCTGTGGGTGCCCAGAACCAGAAAGGGCTGGGGGTGCACTGGGGGGCACTTAGTGACAGGGGGGACCCTATTTGGGCTACAGAAGGACAGGCGGACCTTTTGGAGCCTGTGGTGGCTTAGGGATGACCACGGACACAGAATTCCGTGGAATCCTGGAATGACTCGAGTTGGAAATGACCTTAAATCCCATCTCCCACTGGACTGGGCCTGTTCCAAGCCCCATCCAGGCTGGAACACTTCCAGGGATGGGGGCAGCCACAGCTTTTTCTGGGCAACGCTGGAGCTCGGTTGTCCAGGGAGACACATCCAGAGCTCCATGCTCCAGGTGCCCCGGGATCACCCGGAATTCCCAGCTCCGGCTCGAAGGAACCGGGAAGTCCCCGCGTCTCCCGCCGCTTCCTCCCGCTGGAATAATGGAGCGCTTCCTGCCCAGCCCCTCGGTTCCTGCCCAGCCCCTCGTGTGCCTCCTCTCCCTTCCCGGCTTCCTTTTGCCTCTTCGGCGCAGGGGAAGGCTGGCAGGACGGGCTTTTCCTGCTTTTCCTTTTTGCTGCAGCAGAATTTCGGGACAGGGTTGCTTTGCTCCTGATGAAAGGCTTCCTCTGCTGAGTGACCTGAGATGGGAGCGAGGCACAGACTGAGCTGGGGCTTCTGTGGTCGGGGATGGGAAACTGAGGCCGTGGGAAGTGGGAATGGGGAAACTGAGGCCAAGGGAGCCGTGGAGAGGAAAACGGAGGGTGTGGAAGTTGTGGATGGATAGGGAAGCTGAAGTTGTGGAAGCTGTGGGTGCATGGGGAAACTGAGGCTGTGGAGCTCATCCCTGAGGAATTAAAAACTCCGGAGATCGGGGTTTTTTGTTAAAAACGCCTCGTCAGAGCCCGCGGGTCGTTAATAATTCACAGGGAGCGTCTGGATCCCGCAGGGCCGGAGCGTGTCTGTCTGTCTGCACGCAGGGATGCGCCGGCTCCGCGGGATGCTCCAAATGGAGCTGGCAGCTCGGCTCGGGAAGCATGCTGATAGGATTTTAAAAGCTTCAATGACCTTAAATCCTGCGATGGCTGTCGCTCAGGATAAATTATTTATGTAGCATCCTCAGCTCCTCGGGAGCGGGCAGGAATGTCAGGCTGCTGCGGGAGGGAGGACAGGGGTTGGAATTTGGGAGGGGGAAACGAGGAACTGCGGGTTTGGATGGGAAGAGAGGGAAGATAAAGGCGCGGGGGCGGGTGTTGGAGAGGTCCAGCCTTGGAAGTCGTTCCCAAACCGGTGCGGCCGCATTTCTGCACCGACATCAGAGGGTGGAAATTCCTCTTGATCTGCAGTTCAAAGCCTCCCTGAGGATGAGGCGCTGCAGCTCGGGCTTGCAAATGTGAAATACAAATCCGCCCCGGAGCCCAAATCCCCCTGAAAAGCGAGGAAATAGGCGGCTGAAGGTCACTGCTGCTGCCTGTCCTGCTCCAGCAGTGATCCCCCCCGGGATGAGCGGGATGGGGGCTGCGTTTCAGTTCCCTCCACAGCAAAGAGGGACTTGAAAAATGCCTGGAAAACGTGGCATGTCACCCAGGCTGGGCCGAATCTGCCCAATCCTGCTGCTTTTAGGGGACAAGGGGCAGCTGAATGTCAAGTTCTTGGGATTTAGTAATGTTTTGATCCCAGGGTTGGCAGGGAAGTGCTGATCCAAATCACCGCCGCCTGTCTGTGGCCATGGTGGGCTCCAGCCTGTGGAACAGCAGCTTTCCACAGGGTGACCTCGATCTGCTGATCTCTCCCTCCTCCCAAGGGACAGCTTTTCACACCTTGTTTTCCTCCTGCTTTGCTCAGAGCTTTCCTGAGGTTTGGTTTGGATTGGAAAAGCAAAGGCACTGTGTAAACCTGTCCCTCCTGCCTCAGCCCAGCTTTAATCCACTGGTGTCTCTGGATTCAGCTCTTCCCAACCACTCTCCCTGCAAGCACAGGGAGCTGCCACACAGCTTATGGAGCCCTCAGAAGCTCTGATGTGTCTTGGTGGAAGGGTCCTGATAGGGAAGAACAAAGAGGGAGTGCAGAGAAGTCGGAGCGTTGTTCACAGGGATAACTTCTACCAGGCATGAAGGGGTGCTGGGAGGAAAACTCCCCCCTTTTTTTCTTTTCCTGGAGGATTTAGCTCCTGTCTCCCTAATCTGTATCAGCTGGGTCTGTCTTCTTGCACATGAAAGATCCAGGCTGTATTTCAAAGGCACCGGTTCCCAGCCGGAGCTCTCAGCTTTTCCCAGCCGTGTGTGCTGAGTTCGGGGCCTCTCGATTTTGGTTTTTCAATGTGACCTTTGCTGTTAATCCCCAGCCCGAACGGGGCCGTGCACCGAAATGGAATGACCTGTTTCTTGGGAATTCAGCTCCAGTTTATCCTCAAGCTGCTTTAGCTTAAACTCTTCTCTCCTTTCCTCTCGCTCTTCTAGGTCAGAGCCTGGATCTGAGCACAGGTTTTGCTGTAAGGGCACCTTAGAGGGGAGATAGTGACTCGTGATCTGTTTGTAGAAATACCCCCCTTGTCCTGCAGGTCCCTCTGGGTTGTCCCTCTGGGTTGTCCCTCTGGGTTGTCCCTCTGGGTTGTCCCTCTGGATTGTCCCTCTGGATTGTCCCTCTGGACTGTCTGGAGCCTGTCACAGGGTGTCAGCAGGTCACACTGGGAGACCCCAGCAGTGCTGGCCTGGCACGGGTGGCACTGGCTGGTTTGTGCCAGCTGACAAATCCCTGTTTGTCTGTCTGTGAGACGAGTTGCTGTCACAGGGGCCACCGAGGGAAGTGTCACCCTGGCAGTAACCAGCTGGCACAGCAGCAGAGCGGGGACACAACGCGTGACATTCCCGTGGGTCGGAAGGTGCTGGCCCTGGCATCACTCCTGTGCTGGCTCAGGGCTGTGACACACGAGCCCGAGTCAGGAGTCTCCTTACCTGGCATGTTCCTCAGCTGGATCCCTGCTGATTCCCTCCAGCAGCTGATCCAGCACGGCTGGGGCTCTGCCCGGAGCCACTCGTGCCACCCTGGCCCTGTGATCCCACTGCGGGTGGGAAGGAGCACAGGGAAAAGTGCTCCTGTTCCAACATGTCCCAGACGAGCACGTTCAGAGCCGGCTGTGATCCTGCTCCAGTGGGAAAGGCTAAGGCTGGATGGGTTTGCTGGGTGCTGTTCCTGACTGGAGGGTCCAGAGGGATTGATGGATGTTGGATCTTGGGTGGGAGGCCTCGAGCTTGGTCTGGGGAGAAGGAGCACCACACTTACTATGTGGGGGCACTGGGGAGCTGGGAGTCTCAGGGACTTGGAAAATAAGATAGAGGGAAGACTGTCTTCCTGATGAAGCTGTAGCTGAGGACTTCTCACAGGGCAGAAGAGCTGATTTTAATTAAAAAGCACTTTAGGTATTTATTTATTTCCCTGAACCCCAGAGCCAGTGGTTTGCCCGAGGGCAGGGGAGCCGCTGCTGTGGCAGCCATGCTGCTGCTCCCTGCTTCCCGTTCTCACACCCTGGGAATGTCTGACACAGGATGGACCTGTGTCCTGTGGGATTAGGAAGTTGTAGTTTATCTAGCAGGAGATGAGTGGGAGAAGGGATCTGGTTGTTAATACCTGGTACAAACCTGAGTCATAAAGGAACTTTCCCTGCCGTAGGGGCTGTTCCCGTGCCCTCTTGTCACCTGCCCTGGAGGTCAGGGCTCGGAAATGGGAAGTTTCAGGTGTGAAACTGCCCTGTCCTTTCCCCCTGTTGGTGGTGTTGTTCCCGTTATTGACTATGGAATAGGTTTTCCTGTGGGAAGGACATCTGTGGCCCAGAGAGGGACATTTGTCCCCTGCCTCAGGGTCTGCCCTGAGCTGCTGGGACTCTCCATGTGGTGAGCAAGGCCTCCAGTCACCACATTCCTATTCCCTGAGCCGGTGCTGGGGGAGGCCCTACCTGAGCACTGCTGTCAGTGGCACGAGGGCCTGTGACTTCCCAGTGATTCAGGCTCCCCTTCCTGTCCCCAGTCCCTCTGTGTTCTGTCTCCAGTGCCAACCGGAGCTGCCGGGCCCCGCGGAGCCCCGGGAGTGTTGCAGGTGAGCCGTGGTGCCAGACAGGTTTATTCTGGGTTTCTGAGGAGCTGGAGCATTGCCAGATCCGTGCTGGGAAAGCTGGTTTCCCTGACTGCTTGGACAGCTTTGAGGGGGCTTTGGAGTTGTGGGGTGCAGAGAGCCTTCAGTGCTGGGGGGTTATTGGTGTAGGAGACAAGAGGTTGGGAAATTCAGGGATGGGAGGGAGCCACAGGACAGTCCTGTGCTGCTTCCTGCTGCTCTGGCTGCTGTGGAGCTGGAGCCATCTGGCAGATTTGCCCTGGCCGTGGCTGGAAAGGCCATGGGGCAGACCCTGAGGCAGGGGACAAATGTCCCTCTCTGGGCCACAGATGTCCTTCCCACCTATTCCACAGTCACTAACGGGAACAGCAGTGCCAGTGCTGGGGGGCTGCTGTCACCCTCCCAAGTGAGCAGCCCCCGGCTGCAGCTGGAGGAGCTGGGTGGATGGTGCAGGATCAGCTTGGCCAGGTTTTGTCTGCCGGGCGAGGTGGTTGTGTGAGACACGTCCTGGGTTCTGACTGCAGGGAGCCCTGGGGATTTGGGGTGGGGATGTGCTGGCTCCCACCGCTGGCACCTGCTGCTCCAGGGTGTTGGGACAGCCTGGGAGAGCAGCTCCAGCTGCTGCTCTGCACGGGCACAGGGCATCAGCACAACTCCCCGGGGCTGTGTTTCACCTCCAGCTTCCTCCCTTCCTGCAGGCATGAGTGCCCAGGCCTGCTCCCAGCACTGAGAGCCCGGAGCCGCCAGGATGCCGATCCCTCCTCCCCCGCCGCCGCCACCCCGGCCCCCCCGCCGCCCCCCCACCCTCAGTCAGGTAGGGTTGGGAGCTGGCCTGTCCCCACAGGGGCCCCTGGGGTGCTCTGGGAGGTGGGGATGCAGAGCTGGGCTCTTCCTGTGCTGGAGGGTCCTGGGGAGGTGCTGAGCTGCCGCTCCTCTCCAGGCAAACACGGAGCCGCCGAAGCTGAGCCGGGAGGAGCAGCGGGGCCGCGGGGCTCTGCTGCAGGACATCTGTAAAGGGACCAAGCTCAGGAAAGTGACCCAAATCAATGACCGCAGTGCACCCATCTTGGAAAGTGAGTGCCCAGGAGGCTCCCAGCCCCACGCTGGGCGCCGCCATCCCCTGCAGGGCGCTTGCCCATCTGGTTCCCAGCAGCTTCTCATTGGAGGAGCAGATAATTCCAGGCTTAACCTCTTTGCCTCCCTCCTTTCAGAGCCCAAGGGCAGCGGCGGCAGCAGCTACGGCTCCGGCTCAGCTGCCATCCAGCCCAAGGGCGGCCTCTTCCAAGGCGGCGTTCCCAAGCTCAGACCTGTGGGAGCCAAGGACAGCTCAGGTAATGGCCACTGGCCCGTGGTCTGCGTGGGGGTCCCTGGGGAGGGCCCTGAGCAGGAAGGGGTTGAGGATCTCCCTGTGTATCCCTGGGGATTTCAGCTGCTAAGAGGCAGGACCCCAAATCACATCCCACGCATGGCACAGGCCAGCTGTGCCCTCCCCGAGCCTCAGCCCCACACACAGACTTCTCGGAGGGCACAGGAGTTTCGTGTATTGCTGAACTCTGTGTGTTCTCTGTGGTGGCCACGGAGCAGAGTGGTGAGAGAGGAGCCGTGTGTGGCTGTGCTCGGTGCCAGCTCCCTGCGTGTGCCAAACAGCCGTCGCTGGCCATCCCTGTGGCCGTAGCACTGCAGGGACAGGGCACTGCTCCCGTGCCGTCCCCAACCCCTCACTGTGCTCTCCTTCCCCGCAGACAGCTCCACTAAACAAACACTACAAGTCCCTGGCTCCCGAGCAGCTGCTCCCAGGCCCCCCGTGCCGGCCAACAACAGCCGCCCTCAGGACGATGCCGACAGCAGCCGGGGCTCCCCGCCGGAACTGCCGCGCACGCAGAGACCCTCCCTGCCTGACCTGTCCCGGCCCGGCGCCGCCGGTGGCACCGGCATGAAGCACAGCTCCTCGGCCCCGCCGCCCCCGCCGCCGGGACGCCGCGCCGCCGCCCCCCCCGGCCCCCCCTCCAGCGCACGCCAAGGCCTCGCCCTACAACCGGGAGAAGCCGCTGCCGCCCACCCCGGGACAGCGCCCGCCCGGCAGCAGGGACGGACCCCCCGCCCCGCCGCCCATCAAACCCCCTCCTTCCCCGGTCAGCCTCCGCTCGGGCGCTCAGGGCCAGTCCCTCGCCCCCCCGCCTCCCCCGTACCGGCAGCCCCCCGGTGTCCCCAACGGCCCCTCCAGCCCCAGCAGCGAGTCGGCCCCGGAGCTGCCGCAGAGACACAACTCCTTGCACAGGAAGGCACCGGGCCCCTTGCGGGGTCTGGCGCCGCCGCCGCCCGCTGCCGCCTCCCCGAACCTGCAGAGCAGCCGCCCCCCGCCGCCGGCCAGGGACCCCCCGAGCCGTGGAGCAGGTAAGGGCAACTTGCCCCACGGTGCCTGGGGGCAGCTGGGGTGATCAGGGCACGAAAAGAGTTGGCTTTGGGGCACAGTGAGTGTTCTGCATGTGGTGATGGGGCCGAGATGGGGCAGGAGTTGCAGTGCCATGTTTAACACATGTCCTTGGTCATGTTCCATGACAATCCAGCTCCTTCCAAGCCCGGTGCTGGCGGTGGGTTGTGCCTGGGCAACTCCTGCCCGTGCTCTCCTGGGGTGGGAGATGAGAATGCGGGAGAGCATAGCTCCCCTACGCTTCTTAAATGTCACTAGGAGAGTGCAAAAAGCTATGGCAGAGCAGGGAGAAGCCTTTCCCTGGGTGTGCAGCCCTCGGGAGTGTGTCCCCGTGGCTGGGACTGCTGTTGGCTCTGCCCCGGTGCCCCCCCCCGTGCACTCCTGGGCTCCCCGTCCAGACCGCAGCTCCTGCCTGGGCCCCTGCCAAGCCGCTCCGTCCTTCTGGCCCTGCCAGAATCCCTCCTCAGAGCTACAGCTGGGGATCTGCGCTGTCATGCCCGAGTGTAATTTAGGCTAATGAGGAGCACGAACTGCCACGGAGCCTCTGCGGGAGGCTGGGCAGGAGTGAGAGGTGGGTCAGAGGGGCTGCGGGTCCTGTCGCTCTGCCTCGGTGAACACTGCGGATGTGGCTTCCAGTTCTGGCAGGCAGCATCTTGGCTCCATGTGGAGCTGCTGCCCTTGGACTCTCTGCCCTTGTAGCTGCTCCTGGGATCTGCTCTGGTGCAGAGGGACCTGTGCTCACTGTGGGGCTGGAGCAAGCCCCTGGGGTGGACGGTGAGCAGCAGGGGCTGGCTGGTCCCTGCACTGCAGCTGGTGGAGGGATGAGGAATGCAGATGTCGGGGAGCGAGCAGGAAATCTCCGGGCACGCGTAGGAGCATCCCTGGGCCGCGGTTCTGGCGCGGCAGCTGGCCTGGAACGCTCCCGGGGATGTCCCTG